>WSYH01006436.1:0-38262 GCA_036426205.1 Ascaphus truei
AGAGGAGACCTGCACTGTGTATCTCTGTCCCAGAGGAGACCTGCACTGTGTATCTCTGTCCTAGAGGAGACCTGCACTGTGTATCTCTGTCCTAGAGGAGACCTGCACTGTGTATCTCTGTCCTAGAGGAGCCCTGCACTGTGTATCTCTGTCCTATAAAAATTAGGTCTATTTGGAGATCCAAGACACCGTCCTACATTTTTTTTGTCCCCTCGCCAAATATCATGGGGCTGAAGCCGTCCTGGCAGGGGACGGGTAAGAGTGGGTCAGAATAAACCCGTACGCTGCCCGAGGGGCCGGTGATAGTCCGACGTACCAAAAAAATGTAGATTGTAAGCTCTTTGGGGGAAAGAGAACGTACAGCGCTGCAAACCCAGTTAGCGCTATATGGGATATAAATTAGGATTTCGTATTTGGACTGTGGCTGCATTGCTTGGGGCTGGAAAGCAGTGAGACTGAAGGGGTTTATTAATGAAACTGCGATAGTGCCGGTCGGGGTACTGATGCCCACTGACGTCAGCGAGTTTCCATGCGACAGATTGGCGCTATTGCAGCTGAATAAATATCCTCGATATGTCTCCGCTTCCCCCCTTCTGTCTCTAACACTTACATCTTTCAGCTTCTTCACCCAAGGTTTTTGGGCCTTGCTGAACCCCTCCTCTGCGTCGCGGGTCTCTCGCAGGCCACCAATCATCGGCTTGTGATACGCCTCCTTCTGCCAGTCCCGCGTCTTCCCGCTGTCCTGGTCCCACAGCTGATTGCGCAGTTCCATGTGGATCTCACTCAGAGTGTCTGCGGCGGTGAGGAACGCGTGCCAGGCCTTCTCCAGGGTACCGTACTGCGGCCCTGAGGGACACACACACACACAGGGTGTCACACCGCGGCCCTGAGACACACACACAGGGTGTCACACCGCGGCCCTGAGACACACACACACACACACACACACAGAGTCACACTGCGGCCCTGAGAGGGACACACACACAGGGTGTCACACCGCAGCCCTGAGACACACACACACAGGGTGTCACACTGCGGCCCTGAGAGGGACACACACACACAGGGTGTCACACCGTGGCCCTCAGACACACACACAGGGTGTCACACTGCGGCCCTGAGGGACACATACACACGGGGGGTCACACCGCGGCCCTCAGACACACACACATGGTATCACACTGTGGCCCGGAGAGACACACACACAGTGTGTCACACTGAGGCCCTGAGAAACACACACAGGGTGTCACACTGCGGCCCAGAGAGGGGGGGGGGGACACACAGTGTCACACGGCAGCTCTGAGAGACACACACAGGGTCACACTGCAGCTCTGAGAGATACACACAGTGTGTCACACTGCGGCCCTGACACACACACACAAACAGGGTGACACACTGCGGCCTTGAGAGAGACACACACACAGGGTGTCACACTGCAGCCCTGGGACACACACACAGGGTGCCACACTGCGGCCCTGAGAGGGACACACACACACAGGGTGTCTCACTGCAGCCCTGGGACACACACACAGGGTGTCACACTGCAGCCCTGGGACACACACACAGGGTGTCACACTGCAGCCCTGTTACACCAACCACCAACAGAGTATTTCCCCCTGCTCCCTGACACACACCCACAAACAGGGTGACACCTGCGGCCTTGGGAGGACAACACCACACAGGGTGTCCCACTGCAAGCCCTAATAACCAACACACCTGGTTCCACACTGGCTTCCCTGAGAGTGACACACACCACGGTTGTCCAACTGCACCCTGTGGCCACACACACCGGGTGTCACGCTCACCCCTTTTACCCACACACAGGTGTTCACACTTGCAGCCCTGGGACACACACCAGGGTGTCTCACTGCAAGTCCCCTGAGGCCACACACACAGGTGTCACAACTGCATGCCCTGTGAGATCGCCCTGCACATGACACAGATTCATGCGAGATCATGCTTATCCTTTTCCACACCAAGAGGTTGGTGTGATCCAGGACGATGTTACCCTGTTGGTGGTGATTAAATCACAGACTGCTAATTTCTATATCTTTTGTTGAGTGTCCTTAATCCCCTTGTCCTTCTTTTACATTAAATTTACTTTTTTACCTAACTGGACGTGGCGCTTCTCGGTTCTCTTGTGTTTTTAATACAGATAAATGTAAGGTTTATGCTTTGGGATGCAGAATGAAAACAGGCAAGAACTACAATTAAATGGTGATATGTTGGGGGAATCCTTGAGGGAGAGGGATTTAGGAGTGCTTTAGACAGCAGGCTTAGCAATAGTGCCCACTTCACGCAGTAGCTGCAAAGGCAAACAAGATCTTATCTTGCCTCAAACGGCAATGGATGGATGAAGAAACTTATTATGCCCCTTTCAAAGCATTAGTAAGACCTCACCTTGAATGTGGATTACAATTTTGGACACCAATCCTAGAAAATACATTATGGAACTAAGAGAGTGCAAATAGAGCCACCAAATAATAAAGGGGGATGGACAATCTTCATCACGAGGAGATATCAGTAATAATCATAAACCCACTGACAAGTATTTAGTTGCTATGTGAGACATTTTAAAAAGGTAAAAAAAATATTTTAAAATACTACTTAGTACCTCGTCTATCTGTCTAATACTGTACAACCCCCCCCTGCAGTCCATATACAAAATGCCGTCATGCCACAGTCCAGCACTTGATCAATAGAAGGGCTGCATATTTTTGGTCCATATTTATTAGGCGTGCTCTTTCATCTACACCAACCTTCCAGTGCTAGAAGACCGTACAGGTTGTAAGGTTTCTTACAAGCTGGCAAGGGTCTTATGGCATACACTGCTTAGCAAACATGGCCTTTACATTTCTCATGGTGAACCAATTATGCTTCAATCATTTACCAGTCCTGATTTAAACTGCCAGGACACTCGGAGTATGGGTGGATAGAATGATAGGGCTAGATAGCATAGATATTAGATAATCGATGATCCAGCATCAGCAGTCGAGCTTGGCTAGCTGAGGAGATCAGATAAGATCAGATACGATAGATCGATACGAAGAGAAATCTCGAAGCTAGACTAAGACTAGACTCATAAAGCTCAGATAAGATAATAGTAATAGATGATAGATAGGTATCAATCGACTAGATAGATGTCAGTGGATGATAGGATTCAAGTGATAGATATGATCCAGAAATTGGCTTATAGGATCAGATGGATAATAGGATCAGATGGATAGATCCGATGGATCAGATAGGATATCAAGCAGATACAAGATGGATGTAGGATCATATGGTAATAGATCAAGAATGATAGATAGGATCAGATGGATAGATAGGATCAGATGGATAGATAGGATCAGATAGGTAAATAGCTAGAATCAGATAGGATAGGATCAGATAGGATAGATAGATATAGATAGGATCAGATAGGTAGGATAGGATCAGATAGGATAGATAGGATCAGATAGGATAGATAGATAGGATAGGATCAGATAGGATAGATAGATAGGATAGGATCAGATAGGATAGATAGATAGGATAGGATCAGATAGGTAGGATAGGTACCCCCCTCCCCCTTGATTATAAAGTAATGTTGATGCCATCATTAATGAAACAGTTAACAAGTCGCTGGTCAGCAAAAATCCGTGTGAAGAAAAGGAGCATCTGTCTTATTAGACGAGTTACACTGAGGTTATTTTTGTATTTTTCTCTTTGGAGCACTACGTGTGACAGCAATCCCCCCCCCCCACACGTGCTAGTTACCAGCACTAGTACGTTGTGACAGCAATCCCCCCCCCCCCCCCTGCAGTGCAGTTACCTCACCACTCACGCTACGGTTGTAACTATTCGTGTGCACTCCTCCTCCACCCTCCCCCCCCACACTGCATTGAGTCATCACCACAGACGCACTCACTACGTGTGTACGACAGCCATATTCCCCCCCCACACTGCGAGGTTCCTCCGCACTCCCTGCTATGACAGGGCCATTCCCCCCCCCCCACACTGCAGTTACCACAGCACTCACGTGTGTGTGACAGCCATTCCCCCATCCCCCCCCACATGCAGGCCTACCCATCACTCACTACGTGTGAAGCCACTTCCCCACACACTGCAGTTACCCAGCACTCACTGCGTGTGACAGCAATCCCCTCCACATCCACCCCACTGCAGTAGTTACCAGCACTCACTACGTGTGACAGCAATCCCCCAACACTGCGTAACCCAGCATACTACGGTTTGACACGCCATTCACCCCCCCCCCAACAAACTGCTTACCTACACCATCACTCCACGTGTTGACAGCCATATTCCCCCCCCACTGCAGTTACCCACACTCATACATTGACAAGCATTCCCCACACTTGCAGTTACCAGCACTCACTACATGGCAGCATCCCCCCCACACTGCATTTGTTATTACCCAACATGCACTCACCTACGTTGGACAGCCATTTCCCCACACTGCAGTTACCACCAGCACTCACTAACGTGTGCAGTCCTTCCCCACATCGAGATTATCCACGCAACTCACTACGTGTGACAAGCCATTCCTCCACAGGTGCAGTTTATCCAGCAACTCACTACGTGTGACCACAGCCATTCCCGACTCACCTGCAGTTACCCAGCACTGCACAATCGTGTGGACAGCCATTCCCCCCCACTTAGTCCCCCCCCGACATACTTACCTCCCCACACTGCACTTACCGCCTCTGTGTGACAGCCATGTCCCCTACACCGCTACCGCATCATGCTGTTCGATCCCCCCCACATCTACCAGCATAACGTGTGACAGCCCATTCCTCCACACTGCAGTTTACCCAGCACTCACTGCGTGTGACAGCCATTCCCCCCCACCTTGCAGTTACCCAGGCATCACATACGTGTGACAAGCCAATCCCCACACCACACTGCAGTTACCAACCTCATCGCTACGGTGACAAACATTCCCACACTCATTTACCCAGCACTCACTGCGTTGTGACAGCTAGTCCCAACTGCGTACCACACTCACGCGTGGACAAAGCCATTCCCCACCCTGGTCGTTACCCGCACTACACTACGTGTGAGCAGCCATTCCCCCACACTGCAGTTATCCCAGCACTCAACTACGTGGACAAGCCAACTTTCCCCCACTTCAGTTACACAACAGCACGCACTGCGTTGACAGCCATTCCAACGATCCACCGCATTACACATCATCACTGCGTGTCTTGACAGCCTTCCATCCCCCATCACTGCAGTTACACCAGCCCTCACTACGTGTGCCTAGCCAATCCCACACTGTCAGTTTCACCCAGCACGCTCACTTACGTCGTTTGAGCCCCATCCCCAGATCCCCCCACACTGCAGTTGACCAGCACTCCTACGGTGACAGCAATCCCCCCCACACACTGCAGTTACCCAGCACTCACAACGGTTGACAGCCATCCTTCGCCCCCCCACACTGCGTTACCCAGCATCACTGCGTTGTAGACAGAACCATCCCCCCCACAATGAATGCTTACCCCGCAATCACACGTCTTGACAGCAATCCCCCCCCACACTGCAGTACCCAAGCACTCACTACGTGTGAAGCTATCCCACAACTGCAGTTACCCAGTCACTCACTACTGTGACAGCCAATCCCTCCCACACTGCAGTTACCCCGCACCTAACTAACGTGTGACAGCAATCCCCCCCACACTGCAGTTACCCAGCACTCACTACGTGTGACAGCCATTCCCCCCCACACTGCAGTTACCCAGCACTCACTGCGTGTGACAGCCATTCCCCCCCACACTGGCAATTACCAGCATCACTTACGTGTGACAGCAACCCCACCCCACAACTGCTAGTTACCCAGCCACTCACTAGCGCTTGCTGTGACGCAATCCCCCCCCACACTGCGTGACAGCACTCATACGCGTGACAGCCCATTTCCCACCACTGCAGTTACCCAGCATCAACTACGTGTGACAGCCAATCCTCCCCCAACTGCAATTCCCAGCAATCACTCCGTGTACGCAATCCCCCCCCCACACTGCAGTTACCCAGCACTCACTACGTGTGACAGCAATCCCCCCCACACTGCAGCTTACCAGCACTCACTGCATGGGACGCCATGTCCCCACACTGCAGTTACCCAGCATAACTACGTGTGAAAGCAAAAATCCCCCCCCACACTGCAGTTACCCAGCACTCACTACGTGTGACAGCAATCCCCCCCCACACTGCAGTTACCCAGCACTCACTACGCGTGACAGCCATTTCCCACACTGCAGTTACCCAGCACTCACAACATGTGACAGCCATTCCCACACTGGCTAGTTTACCCAGCACTCAATACGGGGTGACAGACATTCACCCCTCAAACGCAGTTACCCGCACTTCAAATTACGGGTGACAGACATTCCCACACTGCAGTTACCCAGCACTCAACTGCGTGTGACAGCCTTTACCACACTTGCTAGTACCCAGCGCACCTTCACTGCGTGTGACAGCCATTCCCACACTGCAGTTACCCAGCACTCACTGCGTGTGTGTTGTGACAGCAATTCCCCCACACACTGCAGTAGACAGCAAATCACTACGTGACTAGCCATTCCCCCCAAACTGCAGTACCCGAGCACTCACTACGTGTGAAGCATTCCCACACTGAGTTACCCAGCATTCCTCTGTGTGACAGCCATTCCCCACACTGCAGTTACCCAGAAACTCACTGCGTGTGACAGCCATTCCCCACACTGCAGTTACCCCCAGCACTCACTGCGTGTGACAGCCATTCCCCACACTGCAGTTACCAAGCACTCACTCCGTGTGACAGCCATTCCCCCCCACACTGCAGTTACCCAGCACTCATACGTGTGACAGGCCATTCCCCCCCACAATTGCAGACCCAGCCACTCACTACGTTGTGACAGCCATCCACCACACTGCAGTTACCCAGCACTCACTGCGGAGTGACAAACTTTCCCCCCATCACTGCAGTTACCAGCCTCATGCGGCGTTGTGACAGCAATTCCCACACTGCAGTTACCAGCACTCACTTACGGTGACAGCCAATCCGCCACACTGTCAGTACCCAGCACTCACTGCGTGTGACAGCCATTCCCCCCCACTGCAGTTACCCAGCACTCACTACGTGACAGCCATTCCCCCCCACACATTGCAGTTGACCCAAGCACTCACGAGTGTGAATCCGATCCCACACTGCAATTACCCGCACATCACTACGTGTGACCAGCCCATTCCACACACTGCATGTACCAAGAACGCACTGCGTTGTGACAGCAATCCCCACACTGCAGTTACCCAGCATCATTGCTGTGAAAGGCATTCCCCACACTGCAGTACCCAGCACTCACTACGTGTGACAGCCATTCCCCCCCACACTGCAGTTACCCAGCACTCACTACGTGTGACAGCCATTCCCCCCCACACTGCAGTTACCCAGCACTCACTACGTGTGACAGCCATTCCCCCAGCACTGCAGTTACCAAGCACTCACTGCGTGTGGACAACCTTTTCCCCACACTGCCGTTTACCCAGCACTCACTGCGTGTGATCCACATTCCCACAAGTGCAGGTTCCAGGCAATCACTAGTGTGACAGCCAATCCCAACCTGACAGTTACCCGCACTCACTACGTGTGATAGCCATCCCCCCCACACTGCAGTTACCCCAGCCACTAACTACGTGGACAGCCTATTCGCCCCACGACTGCGTTACCCAGCACTCAGTAGTGTGACAACCATTCCCCACACTGCAGTTACCAGCCCATCACTACGTTGTGACAGCCAATCCCCCCACACTGCAGTTACCAGGCATCTCACGCGTGTGACAGCCAATCCCCCCCACACTGCAGTTACCCAGCACTCACTGCGTGTGACAAGCCATTCCCCCCCACACTGCAGTTACCCAGCACTCAGTACGTGTGACAGCCATTCCCCCCCACACTGCAGTTACCCAGCACTCACTGCGTGTGACAGGCCAATTCCCCCCCACACTGCAGTTACCCAGCACTCACTGCGTGTGACAGCCCAACTCCCCCCCCCACTGCAGGTTACCAGCACTCACTGCGTGTGATAGCCATTTCCCACGCCCACACTGCAGTTACACCGATTAACCATGCTAATCAGTACGTGTGACGCCACCTTACCCCCCACACTTGCAGTTAACACACGAGCACTCATCTACGGTATGGTGCTAGCATTTCTCACGCCCCCCACACTGCAAGTTACCCAACCAGCTCACCCTACTATGACAGACCATTCCCCACTGCAGTACCAGCCCTCATACGTGGTGACAGACTATGTCCCCACCAGATGCAGTTTTACTCATGCACTCACTACGTGTGTGTGAAGCCAATACCCCCCCAAGGCACGTGCGTTACCCCTAGCACTCAAGTACGTGTGACAGACATTTCCCCACCTCACACGCATTACCCAGCACGTCCTACGTGTGACAGCCACATTGTATCCCCCCACTCACTGCAGTTACCAACACTGCACGCACGTGGTGTGACAGCATTCCCCACACCACCCCCCCTCAACTGCAGTTACCCGAATCACGTACGGTGACAGCAATTCCCCCCCACACACTGTGACAGTTACCCAAGAAGCTCCACTAAGTGTGACAGCCATTCCCACACCTACACACTGCAGTTACCCAGACTCACTGATTGATGACAGCAGCAGTCCCCACACGCAGTTACCAGCACTGCATGCGTGTCGAAGCCCATTTTCCGCCCACCATGCAGTTTACCCACACTCACCTTAGGGTGGACAGCCATTCCCCACACTGCAGTTACCCCAGCACTCACTGGTGTGAGACCATTCGACACACTGCATTTACCCAGGACTACATTACGTGTGACAGCCATTCCCCACACTGCAGTTACCCAGGCCACTTCACATATCGTGTGACCGCCATTCCCCACACTGCAGTGACCCGTACTCACTCGTGCCTTTCTTTGTGAGACAGCATTCTCCCACCTGCGATAACCCAGCACTCTACGTGTTGTTGACAGACCTTCCCCCCCACCACACTGCCTTTTTGGTTTGTGTTTGTATTAGGGAACAGTCTCATCCCCCACACTGCATGGTTACCCAGTACTCAGTACGTTGAGGGGTGGACAGCTATCCCCCCAATCCCACTGGCAGTTACCACCAGACACTGGCCAGTATCGTGTGACAGCCATTCCCCAAACTGCAGTTAAGCCCAGGCACTCAATACGGTGTTGACAGCCAATCCCCCACACTCAGTTACCCAGCACTCACGGACGTGTCGACAGCACTGTCCCCCCCAACACGCACGTTAACACCAGCCACTCACTACATGTGACAGCGCATTTCCCCAAGACTGTTCAGTTTACCAGCACTCAAGACGTGATGTTACTCGGCGACCGCCGCCCCCCCACACTCGGCAGGTTACCCCGCACTCCACAAAACATGTGGATTACCAGCCAGTCCCCACACTGCAGGTACCCAGCACTCCACTCGTGTGGACAGCCATTCTCCACACTGCAAGTTACCCAGCAGATCACTACGTGTGCAGCCATTCCCCACACTGCAGTACCCAGCACTCACCTGAGTGTGCGCACCAAGCCATTCCCCCCCACAGACTGCAGTTACCCAGCACTCACATAACAGGGTGACAGCCCATTCGCCCCCGCAACTGACAGTACCCCGCACTCACTGCGTGGACAGCCATTTCACACACTTGCAGTTATCCCTAAGCACTCATTCGACAACCGCACTGATGTTGTACCAGATCCTTCCACACACTGCAGTTACCCAGCCACTCAGTAGTGTGCGCCATTCCCCCCACACTGCAGTTACCCAGCACTCCCATCTCATGTCGACAGCCATCTCCCCCACAACTGCGTTTACCCCAGCAGCTCACTACCTGTGGACAGCCATTCCCGCACACTGCAGTTGACCAGCACCTAACTAGCATGATGACACCACAGCATTCCCACACATGCAGTTACCCAGCACTCACTACGGTGACAGCCATTCCCCCCCACACTGCAGCTATCCAGCACTCACTGCGCCTTGTGGGGACAGCCACAGATCCCTCGACACTTCTCAGTGTACCCAGTCACTCAGCTATGTGGACAAGCCAATCCCCCCCCCACCACTGCAGTTTACCCAGCACTTCAAGGCGTGTGACAGCCATTCCCCATACAAATCAGCAGTTACCCAGCACTCATACGTGTGTGACAGCCCATTCCCACACTGCACGAGTTACCCAGCACTCAAACTACATGTGACAGCCATGTCCACCCCCAACACTGAGTTACCCAGCACTCACTAATGTGACAGCCATGACATCCCCCATGACACTGCAGTCCCAGCACTCACTTACGTGACAGCCTTCCCCACACACTGTCAGGTTACCACCCCACGCACTCAAACATTGTGACAGCCATTCCCCAGCACACGCAGTTTACCCAGCAATCCATCTACGTGTGACAGCCATTCCCCCACACTGCAGTTTACCCAGCACTCACTAAGTGGGCCAGCCATTTTTGATTGTTGATTTATTGTTTTTTTTTTTTTTTTTTTCCCCCCCACACTGCAGTGACCACAAGCATTGCCTCACTACGATGTGAAGCCATCTCCCCACCACACTGCAGTCCCAGACGTGCATACGAACAACCATGTAGGTACGGTAATTCAAATCCTTAAGCACTCGCGCAAGAAGAAGATGCTAGATGGACGCCCAATAAGAGAGACCTGAGAAAGTTAGGAGTAGGGAAGTTTGGCCTTGGGCGACCACATGAAAAAGGTAAGCAATGTGATGACGCGCGCAAGAAGACACCTGCAGCACAGAAGAAGGAGAAATGAACTATAAGTAAATTGGAAATGAGGACTATAAAGACACGGAGATAATTTTAGAGGAATAGAAGTTACCGATGAACCCTAATGGCACAGTCCTTCAGCAACACACTCCATGCTAACAGTGACTTCTGAAGCCCATTCCCACACTGCACAGTTACCCAGCACTCATACGGAGTGACAGCCAAATCCCCCCCACACTGCAGATTACCCAGCACTCCACTGGTTGTGACAGCCATTCCCCCCCCATATGCACGTTTACCCCAGACACTCAGTACGTGTGACAGCCATTCCCCCCAAAACGGCATACCCCCATGCAGTCAGCTACCATGTGACAAGCCAGTTGCCCCACGCAGTTATCCAGCAACTCACTACGTCAGCGACCGCCTTTCCCCCCCCTACACTGCAGTTACCCAGCACTGACAAGCATGTGACCAGCGACTCCCCACACTGCATTACCAGCACCGTTCCACGAGTAGCTGTGACAGCTCATCCTCCTACCACTGCAGTTACCCCAGCACTTCACTACGGTGTGACAGCCATTCCCCATAACACCTGCAGTTACCCAGCACTCACTCCATCACTGGAGTAGTGACTAGGACCAACCCCACAGTCGCAGTAGTTAGACCCAGCACCTCACTACATGTGACACGCGCATTCCCCAAACCTATCTTGCAGTTTAACCAGCACATCCACTACGTGTGTGCAGCCATTCCTCCCCCCACACTTGCAGTGACTAAGCCCAAGCACACTCACTACATGTGACAGGCCATTCCCCCCCCACATGCAGTTACCCAGCACTCATACATGGGACAGCCATTCACCCCCGCCACTGCAGTTACCAGCCAACTCACTGCGTGCTTGTGACAGCCAATTCCACCACAATGGAGTTACGACAAGCACTCACTAAGCGTGTGAAGGCAGCCATTCCCCACACGCCGTTACCCAAGCACTAAAATGACATGTGACACGCCCACTTCACCACACGCAGTTACCCAGCACTTCGAGTACGTGTGTGGCAGCCATTCCCCCCCACACTGCAGATTAACCAGCACTCACTACATGGTGACAGCTCAATCCCCCAGCACTGCAGTTACCCAAGCAAATCAACAACATAGTGACAGCCATGTCCCCACACTCGCTCACGGTACCCAGCACTCACTAGTGTGACAGCCACATCACTCAACACTGCAGTTACCCAGCACTCACTATGTGTGACAGCGCCTCATCCACCATCAGCAAAATCATTGCAAGCGTACCCAGCACTCACTACGATGTGAACAGCCAATCCCCCCCACACTGCAGTACCCAAAACCTGCACCTCTACCTGCGTGCCCGCTCAGTGACAGCCCTTGTCCCCCACTTAGCACACGCAGTTACCTAGCAATCACTAAGTGTTGCAGCCAATTCACCACACTGCAGTTACCAGCACTTCAGTACATGTGACACAGCCATTCCCCCACACACTCGACAGTTTACCCAGCAATCTCCACTACATGTGACCAGCCATTCCCCCCCACAATGCAGTTACCAGCACTCACTACGTGACACCATTTTCACCCTCACCCACTGCAGTACCCAGGCAACACTACACTGTGTACACCATTTCCCCCACACTGCAGTTACCCGCATCACTGCGTTTGTGACAGGCCAGTTCGCCACATGCCGTTAGCCCAAGGCACTTACTACGTGGACAGCCATATCCCACATCACATGCAGTTACCCAGCAATCACACGTGTGACAGCCATTCCCCCGCACACTGCCGTTACCAGCACTCTACTACGTGTGACAGCCATATCCCCCACACTGCAGTTACCCCAGCACTCACGATGAGTGTTGATACACTGGCCTACTTTCCCCCCACACTGCAGTTACCCAGCACTACTTCTAACGTCGTGACAGCCATTCCCCCCCCTCACACTGCAAGTTACCCCGCTACTCACTAGTGGGACCAGCCATTCCCCCCCCAACCACTTGCAAAGTTACACCAGCAGCTCAATGCGTGGAACAGCCAATCAGTACCACACTTGCAGTTACTCCAAGACACTCACTACGCGTGACAGCCACTTTCCCACCCCACACACGGGCAGTTACCCAGCACATCACTACGGGTGAACAGCCATTCCCCACAACTGCCGTTACCCAGCACTCACACCTGAGGTTGTGAGCAGCATTCCCCACACTGCAGTTACCCAGCACTCAGTAGTTTGGAAGCCATTTTACCCCCCCACACTGCAGTTACCCACATCAGGCTACATGTGACAAGCACCATCACCCCACACTGCAGTTACCCAGCACACTTCACAACATGTATGACAGCCATTCCCCACACTGCAGTAACACGACAGCTCACTACGGTGACAGCGCCAATGTGACTAACCAGCTGACCAGTACCCCAGCACTCACGAATTGTGTGACAGCCATCCACCCCCCACACTGTGCAGTACCGAGCAAATCAATAGTGTTACAAGCAAATCCCCCCCCACATGCAGTTACGCAAGCACTCCACTGGTTGGGACAGCATTCCCCACAACTGCGTTACCCAGCACTCATACGTGTGACAGCACATTCCCCACCACTGTGCAGTTACCCAGCAACTCACTACATTTTGACAGCCATGTCCCCCGGTCCTCCACACTGGACAGTTACCCAGCAATCACTACATGTGACGCAGCCCAGTCCCCCCCACACTGCATGTTACCCAGCACTCACTACGTTGACAGCGCATTCCCCACAAACTGCACGTTAACCAAGCAATCACCTACCAGGTGCCAGCCATTCCCCGCACACTGCAGTTACCCAGCCAATCAACTGCGTGTGACAGACGCATTCCCACCAATGCCGTTACCCAGCACTTACATATCGTGTGAACAGCCATCCCCCACACATGTGCAGTTGAAACAGCACTACCCGTGTGACAGACCATTCCGCCACCCTGCAGTACCCCTATGCAGTCAATAGGTGACAGCCAATCCCCACACTGCAGTTAACCAGCACTCACGGCGACATGTGACAGCTATTCCCCCCACACTGTCATAGGTACCCAGCAATCACTAGCTGTGACAGACCATTTCCCCCCCACACATGGCAGTTAGCCCCAGCGACTCACTTACGGTGGGACAGCCATGTCCCCCCCACTGCAGTTACCAGCACTCAATACGTGTGACGCCATTCCCCCCCAGCACTGCAGTGACCCAGCACTACAACATGCAGCTGTGACAGCCAATCACTCACACTGCAGTTACCCAGCACTCACTACGTGTGACAGCCATTCCCCCCACACTGCCCGGACCAGCACTCACTAAGTGTGACGCCATTCCCCCACACTGCCAGTTACCCAGCACTCACTACGTGTAGACACAGACCTTCCCCCTACACTGCAGGTAGTCCCCGAAGCACCGCAATGCCTGTGGACAGCCATCCCACCACTGCCAGTTACCAGCACTCACTGCAGTTGTGACAGCCATTCCACCAACACACTGCAGTTTACCCAGCACTCACTGCGTTGTGACAGCCATTCCCCACACTGCAGTTTACCCAAGACTCACTACCGTTGTGACAGCATCCCCCACCACTCAGGTTACCCGAGCACTCAGCTGGCGTTGGACCAGTCTCATTCCCCACACACTGCAGTTACCAGCCACTCACTACGTGTGACAGCCATTCCCCCACACTGCAGTTACCCAGCGACTACATGGACTCAGCCATTCCCAGCCGACACTGCAGTTACCCAGCACTCGAAAAGTCGGACAGCCAGTCCCCACACTGCAGTTTACCCCATGCATCACTACATGTGACAGCCACTTCCACCACACTGCAGTAACCCAGACTCAACACATGTGACAGCCATCCCCAATGATAAATTGCAGTTACCCAGCACTCACGGCGCGCGTCGGACAGCCTTCCCACACTGCAGATACCAGCACTCCACGGCAGTGGGACAGCTATATTTGTCCCCCTACCACACCGGACAGTTTACCCAGCACGCATGCTGCGTGTGACAGCTATTCCCACATCACTGCAGTACCAGCCATTCGACTACAGTGACAGGCATTCCCCTCGACAAACTGCAGTTTACCCAGTGGCACTCACTGCGTGTGCACAAGCCATGTCCCACAAGTGCAGTTGACACCAAGCCACTCACTGCGTTGACCGCCAGTTCCCATCACACTGCAGTTACCCAGCCACTCACTGCGTCAAGTCGCGCGCGTGACACCATAGTCCCACCCCCACACTGCAACGTTAGCCCGCTAGCTCACATACGTATTGTGACAGCCTGTCCCACAATGCAGTCTACCCACGCATCACTGCGTGTGCAGCCATTCCCACACTGCAGTTACCCAGCACTCACTGAGGTGGTGCAGCTATTCCCAACCACACGTGCAGGTAACCAGAGCATCAGCTAAGGGTGACAGGCATTTCCCCACACTGCAAGTTATACCCAGCTCTCACTGCGGTGACAGTATTCCACCACACCACTGCAGTACCCAGCATCTTCACTACATGTGACAGCAATTTCCCGAACACTGCCAGTTACCAAGCATCTCACTTACGTGTGACAGCGCATCCCCACTGCTCAGTGTACCCAGCACTCATACAGTGACAGCCATTTCCCCCCACCACATGACAGATAAACCCAGCAACTCCACTATCATTGTGACAGCAATGCCCCACCACTGCAGTTACCAAGCACACTCACTACGTGTGACAGCAATTCCCACACTGCAGTACCCAGCGACTCACTACATGTGGAATAGCCATTCCCCCCCCACACGGCAGTGAACCAGCATCACTACATGTGACATAGCCATCTCCCCCACACTGCAGTACCCAGACTCACACCGTTGATAGTATTGCTCATTTCCCACACCTCACACTGCAGTTACCCAGCACTTCACTACATGTGAAGCCATTCCCACACACTGAGTTGAAACCAGCAACCTCCAAGGTACGTGGTGACAGCCATTGTCCCCACACTGCCAGTTACCCAGCACTCACTACGTCATTGTGACAGCCATTCAACCCACACTGCAAGTTTACCCAGCACTCGACTAGCGCATGTGACAGCCATTCCCCCCGACCACACTGCAGTTACGCCAGGCACTCACAAGTGTTAGGTCTTCTGTGACAGCTATTTCACCACCCACACGGGCAGTTATAGTTACCCCGCATAGTACGTGTGACAGCCGATTCCCCAACACTGCAGGTTACCCAGACACTCACACAGTGTGACAGCCAATCCCCCCACTCTGAAGTTAACCAGCACTCACTGGTTGTGAAGCAACTTAACAAACCTTAGACAGGGTTGCGACCCCACACTGCAGTTACCCAGCACTCAGTACGTGTGACAGCCATTCCCCCCCCACTGCAGTTAACCAGCATCACTACATGTGACGCAATCAACACTGCAGTTATCCAGACACTCACTACGTTACGGACGACGCACATCAGCCTCCCCCCCACACTGCAGTTTTTACCAGCATGGACAAACATGGACAGCCATCCCCACACTCATTGACGCCAGCACTCATACCAGTGTGACCAGCGATTTTCCACACTGCAGTTACCAGCACTTACCACTACGAGTGACAGCCAGTACCCAACACCACTGCAGTTACCCGTAGCACTCATGCGTGTGACAGAGCCCAAGTTCCCCCACACTGCAGTACCCAGGCACTCAACTACATGGGACAGCATTCCGCCCCACACGTGCGAGTTCAACCAGCACTCCTATACGTGGGAAATGCCTTGCCTCCCCCATCACTGCAGTTACCCGCACTCACTGACAATGTGACATGCCTTCCCCCCCACTACTGCATAGCCCAGAACTCATACATGTGACAGACCATCTCCCCCACCCGCTACTGCAGTTAGCCCAGCACTACACTGCGTGTGGAAGCTCATTCCCACACTGCATGTCTACCCAGAAGCCATACTACGATGTGACAGCCATTCCCCACAACTGCAGTTACCCAGCACTCACAAAATGTGACAGGCCCATCCCACACTAGAGCTTACCCAGCCACTCAGTAAGTGTACAGCCATTCACCCAACACTGCAGCATTACCCCAGAACTTCACTACATGTGCAGCCATTCCCCCCACACTGACCAGTACCCAGCACTCAATAAGTTGTGACAGACCCACATCGTCACCCGACACTGCAGTTACCACCAGAACTTAATACACTGTGAACTAAGTGCCATGGTCGCCCAGTTGCAACGTTCACCGCAGCACTCATCCCGTCTCCTGGGACAGACAATCACTCACACTGCAGTGACCCAAGCACTCACTATAGTGACAGCAATCCAACCCCACACTTGCACAGTTACCCAGTGCACTCACTACGTGTGAACCAAGGCCATAACCCCCCCCCTTCACACGCAGTTACCCAGCACTAATGCGTGTGACAAGCCATTCCCCAAACACTGCTCTTCAAGTTACCCAGCACTCAACTACCGCGTAGACGGTTTGTTAGTACAGCATTCCCCACAACTGTCAGTTTCACCCAGGCACGTCACTACATAGCTGTACAGCACATTCCCCCCGAGAGAGCTGCAGTTTTACCCAGCACTCACTACTGGGACAATGCCACGTTTCCCCCCCACACGGCAGGTACCCAGCAACCATAACCGTGGACAGCCATTCCCCACACACTGAGATTACCTCAGCTCACCTCACTACAGTGACAGCCAATTCCACGCACGCATCACCACTGGCAATGTATCTACCCAGCACTCACTGCGTGTGAACAGCCATTCCACCCACCACTGCCGTCTACCCAGCACTTATACGTGTGACAGGCCCTATCCCCAACACACTAGGCAGTTACCCGCACTCAACTACCGTGAGACAGCCCCTTCCCCCACGCAGTTATCCCAGCCACTCATTACGTCGTGACAGCCCAATCCCCCCCTATCACTTGCCGTACCCAGCACTCAACTGTGTGTGACATGCTATTCCCCATCAAACCACTGCAGTTCCCCACAGCACTCACTAACGTGTGACAGCCGATTCCCCACCCACACTTGCCAGTTACCCAGCACTCACTAAGGGGTGGACCAGCCATCACCTCCCCACCCACATGCCAGATAACCCCAGCACTCACTACGTATGTGACAGCCATTCATCCCCCACACTCAGTTACCCAGCACTCAAACTGCGGTGACACGTCAATCACATCACACTGCAGTTACCCAAGCAACTCACTACGTGTGACAGCTCTTCCCACCACACTGCATGTAGTTACCACGCGACTCACTCGCTTGTGACCAGCCATTCCCCACACAGCGTTACCCAGACTCACTACGTGTGGACAGCCATTCCCAACACTGCAGTTGACACAGCATCACTTCGCGTGTGTGTGACAGCCATTCCCACACTGCAGTTACCAGCAACTCAAACTGAGTGTGCACACGGCCATTCCCCACACACCTGCAGTTAACCCAGGCACTCACTGCGTGTGAACAGCCATTTCCCACCAACTGCATTTACCCAGCACTCAATACGTGTGACAGCTCATCCCCCACACTGCAGTTACACTGCAGCACTCATGCGTGTGGACAAGCCATTCCCCACACACTGAAAGTTACCCGCACTCACTACAGTGTAGATACAGCATTCCCCCACACTGCAGTTACCCAGCACTCACTCAGTGACAGCCATTCCCCCCCACATGCAGGTTATCCAGCCACTCACTACATGTGGACAGCCATTCCCCCATCACTGCAGTTAACCGCAGCACTCACTACGATGTGTGACAGCAATCCCCACACTGGCAGTAACCAGCATACTAATGTGACGGGCCCATTTCCCCAACAACATGCAGTACCCAGCCACCAGACACTGAGTGATCGACAGCCATTCACCACACTGCAGTACCCAGCACGCACTGGCAACATACGGTTTTGTGCACTATCCCCCCCCACACTGCAGATTTACCAGAGCACTCACTGCGTTGTGACAGTATTCCCCGCACTGCAGGTGACCCACCATTCACTAATGTGACAGCCATTCCTCCCACACAACTGCAGATTACCCAGAACGTCACTGCGTGTGACAAGCCATTCCTCCACTGCAGGTACCCAAGCAATATAGTTGCGTGCTTGTGAAAGCCATCGCCCACACACTTGCAGTTACCCGCACTCACTAGCGATACCCCCTGTGATGACAGGGGGGGGGCCATTCCCCCCCACAACTGCAGTACCCAGCACTCACATCTATGTGACAGCCTTCCCGACACACTGCAGTTTACCCAGCCACTCACTGCGTACTGTGACAGCCATCCAGCCACACTGGCGTTTACCCAGCACTCACTGCGTGCCTCTGTGACAGCTATTCCCCACCACACCTGGGCAGGTACCCAGGCACTCAGTACGTGTGTGACCGCCATTCCCCAACCACTGCAGTTACCCAGCTATCACTGTGCCGTGATGACAGCTATTCCCACAACACTGCAGTTACCTCAGCAATCACTATACTATTGTGACAGCCATTCCACACGGCAGTTAACCCAGCAACTCACTACGTGTGCAAACGCATTCCCCTCACACTGCAGTTACCCCAGCCTCACTACAGGTACAGCCATTCCCCCCCACACTGGCAGTTACCCAGCACTACACGACAGTGACAGCATTTCCCCCCACATGCAGTTACAAGCCACTCCACTAGCATGTGACAGCCATTCCCCCACACTGCAGTTACCCAGCCACTCACTGCGTGTGCATGTTGCAGCCGATTCCCCCCACACAGCAGCTTACCCAGCACTCAATGAACTGTGACAGCCATATCCCCACACACACTGCAGATAACCATGAACTCCTACATGTGACAAGCCCAGTCCCCTACCACTGCAGTTACCCAGCACTCACTCCCTGTGACTAGCCATTCCCCCTCACACTGCAGTACCCAGCACTCACTAGTCAGGTGACAGCCATTCCCACCCCACACTGTCAGTTACCAGCACTCAGTACGTGTGACAGCCATTCCCCCACAACTGCAGTACCCAGCACTCAGGTACGTGGTGACAGCCATTCCCCCCCACACGGCAGTTACCAGCACTCACGTACGTGTGACAGCCATTTCCACCCCACTGACAGTACCAGCACTCACTACGTGTGACAGCCATTCCCCACACTGCAGTTACCCAGCACTTCAGTCGTGTGACAGCCATATGCCCCCCCAACTGACCAGTTACCCAGCACTCCCTGACGTTGGACAGCCATTCCCCCCTACAGCTTGCAGTTACCAGAAACTCACCTGCGCTTAGTTTGACAGCATTTTTCCCCTACGCTCTGCAGTTACCCAAACACTCAATATAGTGTCGACACAGCCATTCCCCCCCCCAACTGCAGACTTACCCAGGCACTCACTACGTGTGACCCAGCCATCCCACCGACACTGCAGTTACCCAGCACTCACTGACGTTGTGTGACAGCCATTCCCCACACTGCAGTTACTCAGCAATCTAACTTACGTCTTCGTGTGACAGATTCCCCACACTGCAGTACCCGCATTCATGAGTGTGCACAGCCATTCCCCACAGCACGCAGTTAAACAGAAACTCACTGCGTGGTGACAGCTTCATTCCCACGCGCAGATTTACCCAGCACTCACTCAGTGTGACAGCCATTCCCCAGCACATGCAGGTTACCCAGCACTCACTACGTGTGGCAGCCAAGTCCACACAACACTGCAGATGACCCTAGGAGCACTACTACGTGTGACAGCCATTATCCACACTGGCCAGTTAGCCTTAGCAATCTTCCACTAGGGCGCTAGACTATCACATTGTACCACTACACGACCCCTGCAGATACCAGCCCCAGCACTCAACAGACTGCGTGCTGACAGTCCATTCAACCCACCCCTGCCAGTTACCCAGCACTTACTTACGATGTGTACAAGCCATTCCGCTCCTACACCCTGCAGTTACCCAGCACTCCAACTACGTGTGTACATGCCAACCACCACTGCAGTTACCCAGCATCACTGCGTTGTGACAGCAATTCCCCACACGCAGTTTACCCAGCACTCACTGTGGAGTGACAGCAATGTCCCACCCCTACACTGCGTTACCCAACACTCACTGCCGTTGTGGACAGCCATGTCCCACCACACTGCGGTACAAGCACTCACTGCCGCTGTGAGCAGCCAATCACCACCACAATGCAGTACAGCACGCACTGCGGGGGGTGACCAGGCCATTTTCCCACCCCACATGCAGTTAACCCAGCACTCATGCGTGTTGATGACAGCCGAATGCCCCCCACACTGCAGTTACCAGCACTCACTGCGTGTGGACAGCCATTCCCCGCACACTGCAGTTACCCAGCAGTCACTAAGTGGTGACGCCATTACCCCCCATACTGCGTTTAGTTTAACACACATCGTGAAAGCACTCCTGCGTACTGTGACAGCCATTCCCCCCCACCACTGCAAGTTTAACCCGAGCACTCAACTACGTTGTGACAGCCATTTCCACCACACTTGCAGTTACCCAAGAACTCACTACGTGTGACAGCCATTCCCAACTGGCAGATGTTACCCAGCACGCCGGAAGGTGGCCTCCTACTCTACCCCTTCGATCTATGGAGTTCTCCATTTGCAGGCTCCAAATCTAGTCAGGTTGCTGCGCGTAGCTCTTTATCGATCTTGGCGCCTCATTGATTCCTGAAGCAGGTGACCAGGTCGTCTTGCCCAAGGCGGTTTCAGTCCTTCACACTCGTTTGACAGTGCACGGAAGGACGTCCCGGTCTGGGGACACAGAAGCCACTAGAGATTGTATACACCACACACAGAGAGACACACACACACACACACACAGAGACAGAAGAGTGACGACACACACACACAACACACAGAGGAGAGAGACAGAGTAGACACAACAATCGCCAACACACACATATAGAGAGACAACCAGCACCACCACAACCAACAACACACACACACAGAGACACACACACACACACAGAGAGGACAATCACACACCCGTACACAGAGAAGAGAGACACAACACACACACACACACACGAGAGAGACAGAGAGACCACACACGCAGCACACACACCACAGAGAGACCACACACCAGACACACACACACGAGACTCACCACCAGCACACACACGAGAGACACACAACGACCAGCACACACAGAGCAGAACACACAACAGACGAGAGCAGAACAGAGAGGACAAACACACGCGGGGCGGGGGACGGGGGAGGGAGAGCGGGGGGAGGGAGACGCAGCACGCGGGAGAACACACACCACATCAGAGAGGAGGATCACAGACACCGACCACACAGAGAGAGACCACACACACAACACACACAGAAGCAGAGAGACAGAGCGACGCACCACACACGCGGGGGAGGGGAGACGCGAGGGAGGGGAGACGCTAGAAGCGGGGTCGACACACGCATTCTGAGGATGGAATGGTGATTTCGGAACCTGGCGTACCTCCCAGAAGCTGCCCACCCGCCGGCCCCCACGCCAGGCCCCTCCTCAGGCCATTACAGCGGATTCTTGCAGACAGAATGATGCAGATTTTGATGACGCGAGTGAGGGGAAGAGGGGAGGGGAAGCTAAGGGACAGCGATCTTTGTCCCACAAATGAGGACGATCCCTCCATAACAACAACATCGGGATGACCATAAATGTAGAGGCACTCAGGCATTAAAAAGGAGCGCCTCAGGTCAGCACATTCCCTCTATAATGTAACACACCAGGGGAGCATGCACAGGAAGTCCCCTGGATAAAGCAATTCCCCTAAGCGCACCTAGCCGCAGGGTCAGGACATTCCCTCATACAACACTCCTTCAGCTATAAAGCCTTCTCAGATGATATACCATGCCCTCTCTAAATTATCATTGGTATTTGTAAAAGCAGCACCGAACATATTTCCGCAGAGTGGCGGGAAACGGTGCGCAGAGAACCCAGTGTATATTTCGAACAATAGCAGGTACATACAAGGTGAGGACGAACATGCACATCTACGAGGGCCCTGATCCTGAGAGACTTCCACTTAGAAAGGAATGAGGTGGAGAAGGTTGAAAAAGAAGGTATGGCTGCCTCGATCATTGTAGGATAAGGGGAATATTGCCCGTCCGACAGCTGAAGGCCATAACGGTTTGGGGGGGAGTGTGGATGTCCTTGGGATGGGGAGTGGGGTGTTTGGTAGGGTGGGGATTGTCCAGCCCCCAGACTGGTCTCCCCAGCAGGGGATGGAGCGGGAGTTGGATTGATGGGGGAGGTGGGATGATGGAGGGGAGTTGGAGATGGAAGGATAGTGAGTAGGCGCCGTGGGAGTAGGGGCGAGTTCATAGAGAAGTTTGTAGAGATGAGTGAGTTACGCAGACTATGGGAAGGCAGGGTTAGGATGTGTTGGTTAGTGGGAGCCCCCAGTAGACGTGGGAGCGGTGAGTGAGGTAGAGATATGGGAAAGGCAGGGTAGGGATGGTGTTTATGTTTGTGGCGGCCGAGTAAACTAGAAGTTGGAGCGGTGAGGAGTGGGAGGACTTAGGGAAGCCGGGGTAGGGATTGGCCCTTCAGGATGTGTGTAGTGGGGCAGTAGAAGTGGAGCGGTGAGTGAGGTAGAGTGGCTATGGGGAAGGCCCAGGGTAGGATATGTGGAGTGCGAGCAGCAGATACGTGGAGCACTTCTGGTGAGGTAGAGACTATGGGAAGGCAGGGTACGGGATTGTGTAGTAGAGAGGTGAGTGAGGTACGGACTTGGGAAACGGCAGGGCGGTCTATGACGGTAGGGTGTGTGTAGTAGAGAGGTGAGTGAGGTAGGACTAAGGGGGAAGGACAGGGTAGGGATGTGGTAGTCGAGAGGTGAGTTAGTAGATAGAGACTAGGGGAAGGGCCAGGGTAGGGATATGTGTAGTAGAGAGGTGAGTGAGGTGGTAGAATACTATGGGAAGGCAGCGGTAGGGATTGTGTAGGTAGAGAGGTGAGTGAACTGGTAGAGAATAGGGGAAGGACAGGGTAGGGATATGTGAGTGGAGAGGTGAGTGATGCTGGTAGTAGAGACTATGGAAGGAGGGTAGGCATGTGTGTGTAAGTGGGGGAGTAGATTAGAATGTGAGGGCAGTTAGAAGGGGAGGGGTCGAGTGGGGTAAAGCAGGCGGTATGGGAAGGGCGGCAGGGGTAGGGAGGTGTATGTAGTAGAGGAGGTTGAGGGATGGGTAGAGTACTATGGGCGAAGGCAGAGTAGGGATGTGTAGTAGAGAGGTGCGTGGAGGTAGAAGAGACTATGGGGAAGGCACGGACCCTAGTAGGGAAGGTATTGTGTGTATAGGAGGTGAGTGAGGTTAGAGACTAGTTGGGACGTGACAGAGTTATGGGATGTGTGATAGAGTTAGAATCAAGTAGAGAGGTGAGTGAAGGTTAAGAGACTATAGTGGAAGGCCAGAGTAGGATTTGGATGTGTTTAGGGGGCAGCAAAGTGGAGCGTGGAGCGAGGTAGATGAACTATGTGCAGCATTTGGATGGATTTGAGTTGAGCGAGGCAGAAAAGGGAATGCCAACTAGAAAAATATGGCGCAAGGAAAATGCAAGTAGTCCAGGGGGACAAAATGATGGGGACATAACGAGGGATGAACTTAGGATTTTAAGTTGCATCAGGAGTGAGTAAAGTGTGTATCTTGACATAATATTCGAGGTGGAGGACACGCCAGGACCCGGTGTGGAGGCGGCTTCGAATATGTGTTTATGAAGGAGGAGAGCCAGAGTAGGAAAGCGGGAAACGCCGGGCACGCTGTGGGGGGAGCGGTTGGCAAGCGAGGGAGTAGTGCGGGCGGATGGCAGAGAGTGGAAGAGTGCAGAAGGGGGTGGTACCGGAGGAAAAGCCGGACCGAGGGGAGAGGGAGGGCAACTTGTGTCGGTGCAGTGAGCGGAGAGAGCGGGGAGAGATACCGCCGGTGGCCAAGCGAGGGAGAAGACGCGGATTAACGTTTGAGGTGGCAGAAGGGAGAGTGCGGGGGTGGCAGCGAGGGACAGAGAGAGAGAGGGGGGGTGGCAGCGACGGGACGAGCGGCAGGGGGGTGAGGAGCGAGGGAGAAAAAAAGAGCGGGCTTGAACAAGGGTGGCAGGCGAGGGAGAGCGGGGAGATAAGTATGGTGGCGAGAGGGAGGGTGCGAGGTAGGCCAGAAAGGTGGCAGAGGAGATGTAATAGGGAGCGCGGGTCCGGGTGCGCGCCAGCGGGGAAGAGCGCGGGGAGGAGGTGGCAGAGAGGGAGAGCGCGTGAGGGGTGGCAGCGACCGGGCGGAGGCGCGGGATAGGATGGCAGGCGAGGGAGAAGAGTGATGGGGGTGGCCCGCGGAGGGGACGAGAGAGAGGGGGACCGAAGGGTGGCAGAGCGAAGGGAAGAGTGCGGGGACAGGTGGAGCAGCGAGGGAGAGTGCGGGGTATTCGCAGCGAGGGAGAGTGGGGCCAAAAGGGGGTGAGCGAGGGAGAGTGCGGGGTGTGGTCGGCCAATGGAAGGAATATTAAGTCTGTTTTGGACATTGTTTAGCTCAAGGTTAACGGTGGCTCGGGAGAGTGGGCTGAGACATCCAGGGGGTGGAGATTTTGTGGCGAACATCCAGGGGGAGATGTGGCGAGGACTCCAGCGCGGGAGATTGGGCGAGACATCAGGGGCGATCGATAATTGTGGCGAGACATCCAGGGGAGATTGTGGCGAGACATCCAGGGGAGATTGTGCGCGAGACATCCAGGGGGAGATTGTGGCGGGACATCCAGGGGGAAGATGTCTGTGGAGAGCATACAGGAGGAGATGTGGCGAGAAATCAGGGAGATTGTGTGGCGGGACTAAAGGGAGATGTGTGGCGACAGGTAATCCAGGGGAAGATATGTGGCAGGACACCACAGGGGGAGATTGGGGCGAGACACCCGGGGAGAGATTGTGGACGAGACACCCAGGGGGAGGTTGTGGCGAGACATCCAGGGGGGAGATTGTGTGGCGAGACTCCAGGGGGAGATGCTGGCGGAGACATTCAGGGGGGAGATGTGTGGCGAGCACCAGGGAGATTAGTGGGGAGTATGGCGAGGACACCCATATGGGATGATCTGTGGCGAGACACACCATGGGGGAGATTGTGGCGAGGAACCCAGGGGGAGAACTGCGGATAGACATTGGTGACGGCCACAAGAGAGAGGGGGAGGAGGTCAGGGGAGGAGCGGAGGAGGAGACTTGGGGTTCACCAGCATAGAGATAGATATGATGACCTAAGGATTGCATTATTAGATCATCCAAGGGAACAGGGGCAGAGTTGAGGTGGCGGAGCTAGAGGGCCAGGACCGGCACCTGGTGGGACCCAAATATAGAGAGGGAATGAGGAGCTCAGATCAGCACATTCCCTCTATATAACACCATAGGTTCCATGTATAATGCAGCCGGAAATACATGCAGGCCCTTATAGAACATTTGATTGATGGAGTCCCCCTGTATAAGGCCGGCCTCAGATCAGGCCACTTCCCTCTGATATAACACACAAAGAATTTATAAAGCACCCTCCTACAAAGGCGCGCCCCAGCCATGCAGGGCCCCTTATATAATGCCAAAGGGCTGCGACGCGTCCCTCAGATCACGGTTGCCCTCTCACGGCTGGCAGCAGGTGCTGATATTTAGGCGATGTTCAATGTTATTTTGGGAGTGAGGGCAGTAGTTACGTCTTTGGATTGTCTGAGCTTTTAATAACAAGGTATGCAGGGAAGGGGGAGCGGGAGATACTGGGATCCACTTATAGTGTGTCCAAGCCCCTGCGCCACCGCCCGGCACAAACCGCATGCGCCACCACCCAGGCAAGGCCTGCGGCCACCGACCGGGCACAGGGACCTGAGCGCACCAGCCACTGGCCACACATGGCCATGCTCCACGCCCGGCACCAAGGCCCTGCTCACAACCGCCCGGCACAGGCCCTGCTCCACCGCCGGCCCAGGCCCCTGCTTCACCACCGCCGCGGCACAGGCCAGCATGCCAGTCGCCAGGCCCTGCCTCCATCGCCCGGCACAGGCCCTGCGCCACCGCCCAGCCGTGTGGCGACCCCGGCAGGCCCTGGCGCCCATAAGCCACGCCCGGCATCCCCGCCCTTCGCACAGGCCCTGCTCCATTGACCCGGCACAGGCACCTCCATCGAGGACAGCCTGCCGCACCAGCTGGCACAGGCCGTGCCTCCATCGCAAGGCCCTGCTCGACACCGCCCGGCACAAACATGCCCTGCGCCCCGCCCGGCACAGGCCCGTGTCAGCCACCGCCAGCGGCCAGCCGCCGCAAGATACCGCGCCGGCACACGGGCCCTGCACCACCGCCGGCACAGGCCTGCGCCACCGCCAGGCCTGCTCCAACTCGCCCGGCACAGGCCCCTGAGACGGCCACGCCCGGCACAAGGCCCTGCTCAATCGCTCAGGCCCTGTACCACGCCCGAGCACAAATGCCACTGCGCCACCGCCCGGCACAGGCCAACTGGGCAACGCCCCTGGACACAGGCCACCTTGGCCGCCATCCGCCCGGGGCACAGGGCACTGCGCCACCGGCCGGACGAGCCAGCGCCCCGCCCCTGGGCACAGGCCCACGCGCCGCCGCCAACGGACACGAGGACCCCTGAGCCCCGGCCGCCCATGGGTCACAGGCCCTGCGCCGCCGCCCGGCACAGGCCCTGCTCCATCGCCCGGCACAGACCCTGCTCCATCGCCCGGCACAGGCCCTGCCCCTTACCCTCTCTCTGGGCACAGCTTCTGACTCTGACCCCCCAAAGCATCAACATGTGACCCCTCCCACTATTGCTACCAATACAAATCCTGAGGAACGCCTACAAACCCTAACCCGGTGGTTCCCAATATTTTTTATAAACCCCCCCTCCCCCACCCCCCAAGCCAATGTTTTGCCTTTTGGGGACCCCCACACCCCCCTGTTTTCGGGTTTCCCCCCCAACCCCCTCAAATCCCATTTGTAAATATAAAGATTTTGTCCTCTGGAAAATATGAATTTGTTTTCTAATAATAATAATAATAATAATGATGATGATGTTCTTGTATAGCGCTGCTAGTTTTACTTATCTTCAGTCTCCCTCTCTTCCATGTCCTGCGTATTCATTGCCATTGTCTGGATCTCTCAGTATATGTCCCTCTTGTCACTCTGAGGACCCCTCCCTTCCATTCCCCGCACACCCCAAGGAGTGCCAGCCAATCAGAATGGCAAACATTGTCTAACAAGCACACACAGCACCCTGCTCCCGAGAGCACCCAATACACACACACACACACCACCACCACCCTGCTCCCGAGAGCACCCAACACACATAGCACCCTGCTCCGAGAGCACCCAACACACACACACACAGCACCCTGCTCCCGAGAGCACAGGACACACGCACAAAATACCGTGCTCCTGAGCACAGCACACACACACACACACACACACACACACACAGCACCCTACCCGTGAGCACTGGAAACAGACACCACCCTGCTCCTGAGAGCACAGCGCAAACACACAGCACAGGAGAGACACACACACACACATACATAACCCTGCTCCTGAAAGCACAGCACAGCAAACACACAGCACAGGACAGACACACCCACACACATACATAACCCTGCTCCTGAAAGCACAGCACAGCAAACACACAGCACAGGACAGACACACACACACACACATACATACATAACCCTGCTCCTGAAAGCACAGGACACACACACACAGAGCACCCTGCTCCTGAGAGCACAGCACACACACAGCACAAGACAGACACACACACACAGCACCCTGTTTTGCACAGACCGTCGGTATTCATGTCACATACCTGTCAGTGAGAAGCGGCGCTGGGAGCCAGGCAGGGGGAACGCAGACCTGCACAGACCTGCTCCGGAGAGCTGCAGAGAGAAGATGAGGAGTCAGAGGCAGCTGCAGACTCAGGACGCAGACTCACATGACGCGCTACTAAATATGGAGACCCCAATATAGCACCGTCCTAAATGACGCCTATACCACCCCCACCCCCCGCCAAGGAGTGACACCAGCAAGCAGCGCTGAGTGACTAATAAAGAACTGTCATTGGATAGGCGGGGTCAGGGCACAGGACACAGGATCACAGGTGCCTGGTAATTTGTGTGCATTAAAGTGGTGTAATACCTCCCAAAACATCACAACCCCCACAGGAACGCCAGAGACAGTCGTCACTCGTTACAGGCAGGGCACATATTTTAAGAGCCAGCCGCGCATTGCAGAGCAATATAACAACATGCAGAGCCATGCATTGCTGCGGTCTGTGCCTGCAGCAGCAGGGTTAATGTTGGCTGATGACCTCCCAAGGCCAGTCCCTGATGCTCTTTAACCTTCTGCACGTATTAAAGCGGCAGGCTGTGTTACGTAACACTGAGCCCCAGCCACGTGTCCTGAAGCAAGGATAGCCTGAAAACCTGACCTGTTGGTGGCCCTTGAGGACCGGCGTTGGCCGCCCTCGAGTTATTCTCACATAGGCTTCTCGGGGGTTGTTGCTTTACACTAGGGGGTCTCAAACTCAGCCCTCAAGATCCACCAACAGGCCAGCATTCATGGATATCCCTGCTTCAGCACAGGTGGCTCAGACCCTGCTTCAGCACAGGTGGCTCAATCAGTGGCTCAGTCTTTGACCGAGCCACTGATTGAGCCACCTGTGCTGAAGCAGGCATATCCATAAAAGCCGGCCTGCTGGTGGCACTTGAGACTCCTGCTTTAAACACAATGACACACACTAGATTGATACACATTATCTAAACACAGACACGCACATTTGCACAAGTTTATATGCGGCGATATACCGCTGAAATTGTGACGTTTTGCTTATATTGTATGGGTGCCACGTTTAATAACATTTCCCAATTAGTGCCAACAGCTAACCCGCACAAAAAACAGCACAACTACAAATATCAAGACACACACAGACACACACAGACACACAGAGAGACACAGAGAGACACAGAGAGACACAGAGAGACACAGAGAGACACAGAGAGACACAGAGAGACACAGAGAGACACAGACACACACA
Source organism: Ascaphus truei (assembly GCA_036426205.1). Lineage (NCBI taxonomy): Eukaryota > Metazoa > Chordata > Amphibia > Anura > Ascaphidae > Ascaphus > Ascaphus truei. Next base: position 29,844 of record WSYH01006436.1, read on the forward strand.
GACACACACAGACACACACAGACACACACAGACACACACAGACACACACAGACACACACACACAAACACACACAAACACACACAGACACACACACACAGACAGACACAGACAGACACAGACAGACACACACACAGACAGACACACACACAGACAGACACACACACACAGACACACACAGACACACACAGACACACACAGAGACACACAGACACACACAGACACACAGAGACACACAGAGACACACACAGACACACACAGACACACACAGACGTTAGGGTCACGTGCGGAACTCCCAGAATGGGGAACATTCCGAAAATGCCGAAGATTAAAATATCAAGCTCCCAACACGGCACTTTCACATGTCCCCAAAAATATTGGTTTACACGGATATTTCTCCGAGACAGAACTGGCGGAGATCACGCCGAGATCACGCCGAGATCACGCCGTTATAATTGGACAATCTGTAAAAGGAAGAAAAAAATGCTCAAAGGATTACACCGCAATGACTGCGCCTTCTAAATCACCTTTGGCAACGGCCGTGGCGATTATAAGGAATACACCGCATGTGGAGAAAATTCAGCTGGCAGCGTCACTGACGTGTTGGCGTGGTCCACGCAACACACGGCGTGCATGGATGTGAAGACACTTAACTGATCTTGGTGAGCCGGGGGGCAAATGGGAGGAGGGGGACGTGAGTTTAGAAGTGGGTGGTTGTAACTGGGCTCAACCTAAAGAGAGAAACCAGACGAGACCTTCCCTGGCATCGTAACGTGGTATAAATCCCGACCGCCCAGGCCTCAAGGGCCACCAACAGGGAAGGTTTTAAGGATATCCCTGCTTCAGCACAGGTTGCTCAATCTGTGGCTCGGTTGAGGATTGAGCCACCTGTGCTGAAGCAGGGATATCCTTTAAACCTGACCTGTTGGTGGCCCTTGAAGACTGGAGTTGGCCTCCCCCTGCCGTAGTCCTGTTTTCTGCCCACACACCACCACACAATGATGTCACTTTAGATTTAAAACTTGGACCACCTTGCCTGTTGTATTATTCATTGTTAAGTTGTGTTAAGTTGTGTTAAGTTGTGTTAAGTTGTGTTAAGTTGTGTTAAGTTGTGTCATTTTCCTATCCATGGGACAGCGTTTAACCAGGAAAAGAAAAGATAAGGAAGAATGTGCCCCGAGCGTGCGAGTTACACGGGAAGTGACACGGCCCACGTTTAATGAGACCGCTCGCATACAAAGGAGGAATATTACTGAGCTGAGCAGCTATACGGACACGTGACGTCCCGGGATAGAAGAAGATGGATCTGTTACATGTATCTCACACACCAGCCATTCTCAGTCCAGGCGGGCCCCGCTCGTACGGCGGGTTACGTTCCCTGGCACCGCTGCAAAGCCAAAATCGGCAAAAAGCAGAACAGCCGATATTCAGCCTCTGCGCACGCGCAGTCTTGCCGTCCCCTCTGCTGCGCACGCGCTGACTCGCCGCCCCCTCTGCTGCGCACGCGCAGTCTCGCCGCCCCCTCTGCTGCGCATGCGCGACCTTGGCCGTCCCCGTTCTGCGCATGCCGAGAAGCGTGGCCCTACTGTACATACAATGATGAGACCGCCCCCTCGTGGGCTCCACGTGCGAGTTCTGGGCTTTGTGCACAAATTTGTCATATACTTTCCCACATCCCCCGTAACGCTGGTCTGATTTTAAAGAGAAGGCAGGGGCGGCCAACTCCAGTGCTCAAGGGCCACCAACAGGGCAGGTTTTCAGGATATCCCTGCTTCACCACCGGTGGCTCAATCGAAGACTGTGCTGAAGCAGGGATATCCTGAAAACCTAACCTGTTGGTGGGCCTTGAGGACGGCGTTGGCCACCCCTAGTGTAATGCCTGATCTCTTGCTATGCAGGGCAGCGGATGCTATGCCCACTGGCAGGCCAGGGGTTAATGCGCCGATCCTGCGTGAGCGCGGTGTGGGAGAGTGTAATATAAGGCGTCACGGTTGCTGCTCAGCCCTATTACCCTGGGAAAGTGAGGATCCATTTACAAATCACCTGCAACATGTCCACACCTGGCTCTCTTTGTCCTGAACGCCGCGCTGGACGCCGGTTTAACCCTTTAGCTGACCAGCAGGCCTGCAACACCGCAATGCAATGCGCTTCGGGCCTCTAATGCACGGCCGAAGGGTTAAACCAGCCGTGCATAGCTGTCACGCTGCACCCACTACAAATATTCACACGCTGGATTACAGACACTGCACCCCTCCCCCTGTGCAGAGAGCACAGCAGCGCACAACAAAATAAGTGCAATAAGGCAGGGGCGCTGAACTCCAGTCTGCAGGGCGCCCCCCAGGTTCAGGATATCCCTGCTTCAGCACAGGTGGCTCAATCAGTCCCTGCTTCAGCACAGGTTGCTCAATCAGTAGCTCGATTGAGCCACCTGTGTGAAGCTGGTGTAGCGGGGTCCCTGCTCGTAGCCAGGAAGGTCCCACCGTGCACCCCCACACCTCAGGGAGGGTAGCGCTACCGTCATACATTTTGGGGTGGGAATTGTTCTGCGGACAGCGGGGTTCTAGGTGCCCAGGGCACCCTCAGTCCTTTGGGGGGAAATCACAGGGGTACTGTGGTACTGTATTGTGTGTACTGTATTTGCCATACTGTGGGACCACAGTAAAGACGAGTTATATCATATCTGGTGGGATATTGCTAATTGCTGAGTATATTGTTTCCTATGTGGAGTAATCCTGCTTACGCAGGGATCCTCACAGGTGGAGGCGCTGCACCGCGAGACATAGCACCCCAGGCTCCTAGAAGCGATCCTCTCAGGTAGCTGCAGCACACGTAATCGCCCGCGGTTTCCCAAGGCCTCGGCCAGGGTTCCTGCTGGCGTGCGGAGGCGCGCTGAGGCTCAGGGAAAGCGGGTGCTTTCCCTGGCTTTAGCCAGCGCGTCGTCCGGGGGCGTGTCGGCGGGCGGCCCAGTGACGTCACGGAGCTGGTTCGCCCTCATTGGGCGAACCGCTCACGTGACCGGCCCTGCGCTCCGGCAAGCGGGAAAATGTAAAGTTTTTCTAAGACCTACGCTTCTGCGCGCTTGCGGAAGCGTAGGCGAGCCCCTACTAAAGCCGCTCTCATTGCGGCTATAGGGGCTCACTGGTAAGTACCAGCACGCCTCAGCACGGGTCAGCGCATAAGCGCTGACCATGCCCGAGGCCTTAGGCATAGGGGGGTCACACTGGGATATCCTTAAAACCTGACCTGTTGGGAGCATGGGCTTTGAGGACTAACCCCTGCATTAGCTCCCCCAAAGGGGGCGGATCAGAAAAGATTCCGGAGTAGAAGCACCGCTTGTTGTGAAGTCACTCTAGGTACATTTCAACATATTGCAAATATTCCTAACCTCTGTGCCACATATATTTACATGACCCTAACATGTGAGGTGCAGTGGGAAACCCTGCACTTAGCTGCCTAGGCAACTGGCATGAAATTAGCAGGAGCAGACAGCCCAAGGGCCACAGCAAGGCTCCTCACGGGGCCCCAGTTGAAGAGCCCTGATCTACCTGTTAGACTTCACCTCTTGGTAACCTAACTCCTGGGTGTCAGATCCCATTCCCATTCAGGCCATTAAAAGGTACATTCCTCTTAAAAACATTTTTTTTTAAAGAAAGAGCCCAAAAATATTCTGCATTCTAGTCTTTATTTATGTAAATACTTCTCATTAGAATATATTAAATCGTCAGCAAGAAAAATCTATTTCCTCCAAATGCAATGACGGCCATTTTTTTTTACCCCCGCGCTCCCCCTCCCTCCCAAGAAACAAAAAGCAGATGATATCCCTGGAGTATTAGAACACAGAAAGGTTAGAATCACTGCACTGAGCATAAACAGGTTTACTGAGACAAAATACTAATGTGGTTAAAAACCTGAAAGGTTTAACTCTTTCATTGGCTGGGGGAGATTCTGCCATTAATTACTCCCCAATGTGTGGCCATCCTCTCCAGCACTGAGAGGGTTAAAAAGTGCCAGTCCCTCCTAGGACCAAACAGAACAACCAGCGGCGGTGGCGGCGGCGTATTAAATAGAAGTCACCCGCCCCTTAACCGAAACAGGAAGTCTTTTCCATATTTCATTAATGATGCATCTCTTAATTATTTTTACTTAAAGGGGTAGTGGCATGTTTTTCAAAAGAGCTCACAACATTAATCAGTGGGATTCGTCTGCCCCGTCTTAATTAGCAAGGGGCTAGTCATGCCAGAGGGGTGAAGACCCCCCCCTCTCCCCCCTTTGGAGTCAGTTCGGATTAGTGCAGGGGCGTCCAACTCCACTCCTCAAGGGCCACCAACAGTCAAAGACTGAGCTACTGATTGAGCCACCTGTGCTGAAGCAGGGATATCCGTAAACCTTTATCAGTTGGTAGACCTTAAGGCTTGGAGTTGGCCAGTCAAAGACTGACCAACTGATTGAGCCACCTGTGCTGATGCAGGGATATCCTGAAAACCTGACCTGTTGGTGGCCCTTGAGGACTGGAGTTGGCCACTCTTGGAATGGTGTATGCTCACTGGTCCAGTGGCTCTGATTCTCTCCCCTTCCCCGTGGGGTCCCCGAGCCACACGAGGTATGTGGGCGTGTGGCTGCCGACTCCAGCCCAGCACGCAATGAAACAGGAGCCAGCACGCTGTGCATATTAATAATTATTACAGGAGAACACGAGGCTGGGATCTCCCCTGGGGCTGGGGAGGAGTGCTGGGGGCATGCAACCACACGGAGAGGGGAGGGGGCGCAGCTTCTAATGGGTGGTCTGACCATTAATACAGAGAACACTGAAGCCAGCATGTCATTCAAAGTTACAAAGAGAGAAGGAGAGGAGAGAGAAGGAGAAAGAAGGAGAAAGAAGGAGAAAGAAGGAGAGAAGAGAGGGAAGAAAGAAGGAGAGAAGAAAGAAGGAGAGAAGAAAGAAGGAGAGAAGAGAGAGAAGAAAGAAGGAGAGAAGGGAGAGAAGAAAGAAGGAGAGAAGGGAGAGAAGAATGAAGGAGAGAAGAGAGAGAAGAATGAAGGAGAGAAGAAAGAAGGAGGAAGGAGAGAAGAAAGGAAAGAAGAAAGAAGGAGAGGAGGAAGGAGAGAAGAGAGAGATGAGAGAAGTAAAAAGGAGAGAGAAGGAGAGATTACTTTAGATGGATGAAGAATCTCTAAATATAATGCATGTACACACATTTATATATAAATATCTATCTATATATGTATGTATATGCACACGCGCACACTCGCACACTCGCACACGTCAAAGTACCTGACCCTGAAGAAGGACGCTGATCAGAGCCGGGGTTTCAACCTGTACGTACCCCCTTTAACACTGCACACAAAACTAAATCTCAACCAGGAAGACATTCAAACAGAAAATATTGATTATTAGCAAACAGAACAGAATATCCCGCATGATATACTTTAATAGAGGCGGAGAACCCGAAACGCTCTGGGACGTGCCCGCATGTGAGAAGGGTAACGGGCTGAGACACCCACAGTTATTCTGCCCTAACAGCTGCAGCGACCCGTCCATGCCAATAACACCATTCTGTTCTACATCACAGTATGAATCAATATTGACACTATAAAGGGTAGAACTGATCTCATGGTTATAAAGAGTGCAAACTTTCTGGATCACCAAGGGCCCTTCTCCAGGCCGCCTGGTCCGGGAAGCTTGCACTCTTTTTAACCACTACGTAGCGATTATAAGAGTGGTGGTCAACTCCAGTCCTCAAGGGCCACCAACAGGTCAGGTTTTCAGGATATCCCTGCTTCAGCACAGGTGGCCCAATCAGTGGCTCGGGCTAAGACTGAGCCACCCGTGCTGAAGCAGGGATATCCTGAAAACCTGAGCTGTTGGCGGTCCTCCCGAGTCCTGACCTGTTGGTGGCCCTGGAGGACTGGAGTTGCCCTTGTGCACACTCGCAGAACGTCACCGCGTGTATCTGTCCATCTGTAGTTGGGGCAGCTAACCCTGCCAGCGTATTTTGGGAAAAGGGCAAACCCCAGTGCCCATGTCAGTCACGCCTCCGCAGACTGGGGAAGAGCTGCCGTGTCAATTACAGACATTCATCCAAAACTCAATCCGCCGGGCGATTCCTTCTCTGCAGCTAACGCGCTAAGGAACAACCATTCAGAAGGACAAACGTTGGGGTTTTTTTTTTCTTCGCTTCAAAGCTCTTCAAAGTTTGGCCCAAACGTCCAACTAAGGCTGCGATTATGCAGCCGAACTGCAGGGCGTGCGCGCGTCTGTGACATCACAGAGCGACATGTGCACAAGCTACTGCGCGCGCGTCTGCAGGCTGAAATCTGTTTTCTGATTGGACGGCCGTGTCACGTTAATGAAAACGCTCCCACTGTCTCCCACTTTGCAGCAGCGAGCGGGGAGACCGTCGCGCTTGGTACCAGCCTATGCCAAATAGTTTCTGCGCCGCATGGTGTCGCTACGGGCGCTTTCCTGTATAATCGCAGCCTTACTCTTTAAACACGCAAGAATGTGACAACGCATAGAATGTGCGCGTGCCTGCGCCAAAGAGCTTACACTCTAATGCTGGTGTTGGATTCAGTGGGAGATAAAGTGACTTGTCCAAAGTCACAATATCTCACCCACTTCAAAGGCTCGTTTAGCAGCAAAGGTGGGTCCAAAACGGACCCCATGTCCTCACCCCTTCACTGCCAGTGGGGATTTGCAATGCAGGACAAGCTGCGCTGGCAGCAAAAGGGTTAAGTCTGACCCCTTCTAATATGCACTTTTATTTATTAGCGTTTATATATAAAGCGCCAACATATCCCGCAGCGCGGTACAAACAGGGGAACAGTATGACTACAAACACACACACCACCACACACACCACAATAAGAACACACAAAAGAGAGACAGAAGGCCCTGGAGGTTCTGGCTGTCCGAGCTCAGTTTTTAAACTACTACAGATGCGACCCTCACCCAACGGCCTGTTTTTTTTATTCGGAATAACCTGAACCAGGGAACCTAACCATGGACCCCCCCCCCCCCCCCCAGAACCAGGGATCCTATCCAAGGACTCGTTCCCCCCAGAACAAGGGAACCTAACCATGAGCCCCCCCCCCCCCTGAACCAGGGAACTAACCATGGACCCCCCCCCCCCAGAACCAGGGGAGCTATCCATGGAACCACCCCCCCCCCCCCCCCCAGAACCAGGGAGCCTATCCAAGCCCCCCTCCCAAGAACCAGGGAGCCTATCCATGGAAACCCCCCCCCCCCTGAACTAGGGAGCTATCAAGGGACCCACCCCACTCCCCAACAACTATTGTTGTGTGGTTACCATCAGGGAGTTGCAGATTTATATTGGCTGCCCCGGATCGAGCACGGCCAGGGTGCTACTTCGTAGCTCGGGAAATGAGGGGTCGCGGAGGTCGGGGAACCCCCCAATTGACCCTTCTCCCCCCCAAAAAGGGAGACCTGCCAGTGCAGCCCGCACACCTTTGCGTGCCTGCTTCCCCCCAGCTGTAGGAGGGATTGCACCTGTAGTGTGCAAGTCCTAACACCGCTGTCCTGTCAGGACGCCCGTGTGTCTGGGGTGGGAGGACAGAGATGCTACAATGCGATTGGTCAGTCACTAGGAGTAGTGATGTCAAAGTCCTTTAACAAACAAGGTGACCGCACATTAGCCCTCCCCCAATAACCTCTCCTCGGGGCCCAGGGAGCTCCCTTTAATTCATCATGTATGTTAAGCTAGCGCGGTCCAGTCCCACAGTGCTTCGCAACTGCAGTTTAGGGGTTTTCGGCAGCCACCTCTGGGGTGTCCTGCATAAGGCCGCGCTTATAGTGTCGGCGACAAAGCAACGGGGCGACGAGATTTTTGGTAGCCGAAATTATTTGATTTTTCAGGGGCTGTCGCCTCATGTGACAGCCCCTGAACCAATCAGGAGCCTGGTCGCCCGCGACGCCGCCGCAAAGCGAAATACAACTGGCACGCGTCACGCGTCGCCAGCACTATAGGCGCGGCCTGAGTAGTCCTTTTTTCGGACATCATTACAGGTGGGTTTATTGGCAGGCCCAAGCATGGAGTTAAGTTGGGTAAAAAGTAAAAGGTTGTCGCCATTTTTAAACAAATATAATTTGTTTTAAATAAATCTTTTAATATATCCACGGTAAAAAAATGCTTTGGGGTGTTTTTACGGTCTTTACCCAACCTCCTTTGTTGTAGAGCTTGTTTGCAAAGTGTGGTGTGCGGACAGAGATTATCCACCCAGGACGTTTGAGGTTTTTTGGACTAATGACAGCAGCACAATTAGTTTCAACCGATAATGGGAAAGAAGAAGAATAACAATAATTATAAGATAACCTTCTAATTAAACTGAACCCCCTTCCAGAGGGGAAAAAAAAACAGAAAAAGACTCATTTTTACACCAATGAGAGAAATGTTTACTTTGGGG
>WSYH01006437.1:0-38260 GCA_036426205.1 Ascaphus truei
GGTGGGTCCTTCAGAGCTGAACTGCACTATTTTTTACCTCTGGGGATACCCAAGTTGCCAAGATACTTACTGATGAAGTTACTGACATCTCAGTTTTTTAAGGGGATTTGAAATGGTCATTCCATAGGAAGCCATAGCCAATTATATTGCAGATTTATATTGGCCAGTGATTTGACAGCCATTTTGTTTCCCCGTTAGAGAGATTTAAACCTAGTAACTTCACCAGTAAGTATCTTAGGAAACGGTGAGTCCCCAGAGCTAATTATGGTGATGTTTGACTCTCAGGACCACTGGTTCCCTTCTTGTAAAAAAAAAATGTATGTATGTACTAGGAAGAACTGCTTCTTTAAGAGAATTTGGATAAACTAATGTATATTCTGATGAATTTGCAATGCAATGAATTGTACTGCTCTTACAAAATGATTAGTGAATTTTTCCTGATTCAAGAAATCCTGTGAAAAATATCACATCTCTTAAATCAGATAATTTTTTCCTAAAAGAGAATGTACTTTTACTTGTTGTATAGTGAACAAAAAAAATTATAACTCTAAAAATTGTTTCACGTGTCTTCCTTCTATGTATTGTGATACCGCCGTCATGTTGCAAGATCTTGTGTCCCAGATTAAGGCAGGAAACTCTGTATTTATTTAAACAGGGTTTATTTACAGGAGTTAAATAACACAACAGGCCCACCGTCCCGTTTAGGCCAAACAAATCATAAAATAAACACCTACTCCTGTTTAGGAGTCTAACTATACAGCAGCTCCAGCCCTCTCTAACTGGTAGCCGCCAGCTAAAATGGATATCAGCCCAAAACATGTACTAGTATATGCAAGCAATATAAAACAGTCATTGGGCTTGCATGCTGGAAATCATACCAGCTGCAACACTCAGGCCTATACAGAGACAGTGATTGTATCACAATATGCATCTATGTCTTTATTTATATAGCACCATTAGTGTGATAGTGCTTCACAGTAGTAATACACATGACAATCATATAAATAACAGATTATGGATATAAGTGCTTCAGACATAAAAGTAACATTTCGGAAGAGGAGTCCCTGCTCCGAGGAGCTTACAATCTAAGTATATGCATGCAGAGTACAAGTGTTAAAAACTCTCTTGATAAATTAGTCCAGACAAATATTTTTATTACAGGGGCTGGTAAATAATTCAAAGAGCATATGTTTACAAATCAATAGACTACATTTGGTGGGGGGAAAATACATTCATAATAAAACAAGGAACGTCATTAGCTTTAAATTACATTCACTTTCTATGACTTTTTGTGACGTTATTTGCTGTTGGGAATTTCCATAAAGATGTTCATTTATTTTCTCCTGAAATGGGATCTGAGAATTACCTTTTGTGTTAAGTGATACAGCTGATGTGGGTGAGCAAAAGGTCACACCCACTTTTTTTTATACAGAAGTGTTTGTAACGAGGGTGTAATGTTTGCCAAATTAGACAGTGGTGGAAAATGGTAAAGTGGCTACATTTTGTCATTTTAAATTTCCTACATATATTTCTCATCTAGAATGGCTAAACAGTAAATTCTCCTTTTTGCCATTTTCTAAATAAAAGAAATTGGGATTATTTTTGGGGAATTTTGCCTGATTCATAAACTTCAGCACACATTTTACACATCTTTATACAGATGCAGCCACCAGTATCCTATCACTTGCCTGGAGAAATATTGTGGCTATTTCCTAGTGTAACCCTGCTTCCCCCCTTCCCCCAGACTCTACGGTGGTGTCTAGGGTGCATGAGGGCAGATTACATGCGGTGTGGTGCGTACCTGTGAGGAACAGGAGGGCCTGAGCTTCCCGCGATGTTGTGGGGGAGCCAGGACCGGGCTTCTGGGGTGGTAGTCTCCATGATCTCTTAGTGGTGCAGTGCCTCCATCTTCTATACTCCCAGGAATATGGGACAGGACCGGTATAGAAGAACCCCTTGGGTCCCAGGGTAGTACTTTCCAAGTCACACACAGTCTTTATAATAACGAATAGTCTCTTTTATTGACAGAGCAGCAATATCCCAACGATAGTGGCTTCCAGCAGCCGCAACAACAATAGCCAGGACGGGTTATTACGCCGCTCGCCTGCACCCATATAATTCCTATAACTTTCCTTCCCTCCAAGTCGCTCCTCCGGCAGGATGGTCTGGGCTAGGGCTTCATTACCCCGTGGCCCACCCCCGAGGTTAGCCTCGCGGTGGGTCTTGGATTCTCCCCATCACCCCTGGCAGTGGGGTGAGGGCATGGGTCCACCAAGTCTATAATTCTATCAGCTCTAATAAAGGACGCTGAATCTTTCTGCTCCTCTCTCTTCTGCACTCTGCGCAGGGGAGACCGTAGTCTCCTCCAACTCCTCGGACCGATCCACAGGATTCTTTGACTCATGGCATACTAACTGAACTGCATACTCCTGGCATAACTAACCGGCAACTCCAGCCTCTCGATATCACTATCAACTCTAACTCTACTCACCGGAGTTGGCTGCTAAATATAGAGCTAGCCCGCCCCTCGTGATGTCAGCCCAGCCTCCCCTCTTGCTCACGCCTGCAGCAGAGTCCAGGCCTGCGTCTACCACTCAGGATAGGGCTATGAAGGGGGAAAACCCATGATGATTACTGGTGCCTGATCTTAACAGGACTTACCACAGTAGAAGGAAGATAGGTATAGCCTGTGCTGTTTACAGGGGGCTACACCAGTAATAGAGAGATATGGAGATTAACCCCTAGGTGTACTGAGGCTGCTACCCAGGCTATAATAAATACTGTCCATTGGTCATGGAGAAAGACACCACTCATAAAAAATTATAAATATAAGACTATATAAGCCCATCCGGAATCACATCAGGGTGGTGGGCTAGGAAATTTATCCGATAGAAGTACAGAGAGGCACCTCATGGAGAGGCGCCTCAAGGTAAGTCACTGATCCGTGTCCGTCAGCCTCACCTCCACCCTGTGTCCTGCGATAAGCCATTCAGCTGGTCAGTACTCACAGACTCCGTTTCAATCTGGTCAGGATGCTGAAATGTCTGCAGCTTCTGTCTTTGCTGCTCGTGGCGTCGGTGTGCTCCAGCCGGAAATGACGTCAAACGAGGAAGAAATGGTGAACCACTGTCACAGCAACTCCAACAGCCAACGCATTGAAAAAAGTAAAAAACTTTATTGATGACTAACAGTGAACATCAGGAACAGTACACTCTGACGCGTTTCGTCCAATGATGGACTTTTTCAAAGAGTGATTACCAGTTCGAATGAGGTGCCACTAAGGAAGTTTCACTTCAAAAATAAATAGATGTGGCTAACGAAATGCTTTTATTTGTGCGAGCTTTCGAGATACACTGATCTCCTCTCCGCGAGCAGTGGATTTATTGCATAGCAGCCTACATTTGGAATAGCTGTTTGACGTTCTGTCACACACTGCGCATGCGCGAGGATTGAATTCCTTAGACCGCGCTCTGGAGATGTGGCTCCGGTGAGGGCACAGCTGATACATCATCTATGATCGGTGATACATCAGGCAGTCTGCATGATCGGGATGTGGCCTGCTGCTCTCGTGGGATATTATGACGTTACTGAGCCGTTCCCTATGATTATTGTAAACACAGTATATACAGAGATAATCAACAGCGCCACCTAGCTGGAACCTAGTTCAGCTTGTATGAGAAATGGACAAACCAATCAATTTGTATACAATATGCACCTTTGAAGGAGGATTTTTGGCGCGAAAATGTCCCATCCATCCCATCCATGCCACCCTCCTGCTCCTGCGGCCGACATACATGGGCAGGAACGCCAAGCCAATTATGTATCCCCGCTATGTCTGTCTCTATCTTCTCCATGCGCTTATCCATCTTCTCCATCCATTGATCCATATTTAGCATGGTCTCTAAAAGAAGATCTATCTTTACCAGCATACCAGAGTTCTCAGGGATATTGACAATTAATCCATTCAGCATGCGGTCTAACGTACTGGATCTTGTGCATGGGGTGCTGTGGAGATCTGAGTGGATGGGTGTTGGAGTGGATGAGATACATGTAGGGGTTCTCTTGAGAGAAGTGGCAGCGTCGTCGAGGAGGAGTGCACTAGAAGGTGTCCTGGGGCTTCCCTGGAGAGAAGCGGTAGCGTCGTCGAGTGCAGGAGAAGGTGTCCTGGAGGTTCCTTGGAGAGAAGCGGCAGCGTCGTCGAGTGCAGGAGAAGGTGTCCTGTAGGTTCCCGGGAGAGAAGCGGCAGCATCGTCGAAAGCAGGAGAAGATGTCCTGTAGGTTCCCGGGAGAGAAGCGGCAGTGTCGTCGAGTGCAGGAGAAGGTGTCCTGGAGGTTCCCGGGAGAGAAGCAGCAGCGTTGTCATGGAGTGCACGAGAATGTGTCCTGGTGCTTCGATGGGTTGGCTTCCATTTGTTTTGCTTTAAGGATATATCAGCCAATGTCTTCTTGACATAATAAGGCTTCTTAAAAGCCTTATCCTTTGGGGTCGTCAGGGTTTTTTCTTTATTAGAAACCACACAAATAATGAAAGATTATACACAGCTCTCTGTAATTGCACTCAAGGTAAATGACAAGATGATTGTGATGTCAGTAAGGGCATGAGGCAGTGAATAGCCAAATCCTAGTATAGGATACTAACTCCTCCGCCTTGAGAAAGCGCGTGATGACGCGCGAAACGTACGTCGGGGAAACGCTGTGACGTCATTACGCTGACGCATGCGCGAATTGTGTTTTTGGAGTAACGGTAGCTCCCAATTGAATGCGGAGCCAACAGGCTGCAGGAGATTCCAATTTATCAGGTCGTATTGCGCCCAACAGGAACCCGCTTTGATCTACACGATACAGGGACACTTTGTTACTCCCTGGTGGTGTGTCTTAACTGTACACTGGCGACACACTTTATTGCAGTGTGGCCAGTACCGCAAGCCGGGAGATTTCCCGGCTTGCAAGTGGCAGCCCCTCGGCGTGCCGCGCGTCTCCGATGCGCGGTCACGCGTCATCGGGTGCCTGCGCCCCCTGCACGCACGTCCAGGGCTCCCCGAGGGAGCCCTGGTGTCCCGCAATGTGGGGGACGGCGGCAGGGGGTTCCGGGGGACCCGGCGGACCCGGAGAGGAGAGGGGGAAGCCGCGATCGGCGGGCCTCTCCTCCACTGCTTCGGCGCGCGCCCGGCACCCTCCGGCGCGCGCCAGGTAACTGCTGCGGCCGAGAACGGGCAAATGCTCGAATAAACTCGGCCGCAGCAGTATGCTACACGATCTATGCGGGCAGTGCTAGTATTCTCTATGCACCTTGACAATATCTCACCTGGTTATATATCCACCATTGAGCACAAGTAGTATTATATACTGTGTTTATGTGTATTATCATTGCTGGGTGCATTTACAGATTGCGGGTCCCCTTCTCTTGCTCCCGCTGCTTGTATGATTTACCCTGCGGCAGGGATTTGTTTTGCTGGGGATACGCTGTTTGAGTTATGGGCATTGCTGGGGTCCTCTATTAGCTGTCACCTCATTGAGCTGGTCTAGGGAGAATACTAACCCCTTACCACCACACACAGCGGTTACCTATAGAGACCCTATAAGGTGTATTCCTACACTACATTACCCAATACCATTGAGAATACCTGTATCCTCTAGTCTGCAGCCTGGTACATAGCGTTTTGATTATCGTATAGCTATTTGGAACACATAGGGTTCAACAAGTACCGTTACCCTACACATCTGGGGATTTTACTAATGTACTTTTATGCATTTTTTATAGTGTTTCGTCGGTTTTTACAGCATAGATTATTAAAGTTTTGTTATTTTATTTATATAGTAGTGTGACCTTTTTGTTAGTGTATCCTATACTAGGATTTGGCTATTCACTGCCTCATGCCCTTACTGACATCACAATCATCTTGTCATTTACCTTGAGTGCAATTACAGGGGGCTGTGTATAATCTTTTGATTATTTGTGTGGTTTCTATTGGTTTCCCCCTTGCATCAGGTATTTTCTGTTTCTATGTTTGTTGGTTTGGTGTAGCGACGTATTTTTGTGTGTTTATATTTTTTCTTTATTAGCCATAGCCTGTCGCTTTGGCCTTGGCTTGGAAACGGCTCCCGCCTTTCGCTTTTTCGACACGGCAGAAGAAAGCATATTCGTGCGTCCGTAGAATCGGGGTTAATCCATGGAGCAGATGGCACAATGCAGTATCTGGACAAAGGCAAGTTCAGATACAGATCATCGAGTAGTAGGCTATGCAATGTGTGTCACCTTTTATGCATGGCAACGAGGTGCAGGTGTTAAAAGTGGGCGTACTCTAATGTGACTCATTAACGTATAAATACATCATTCATTTTGTTGATTCACTGCACATTGAATACACATCGACTAAACATCGAATATACATTCTTGTGCTTGTATTTCTTTCTACATGCAGCGATGCCTGTCAAAAAGATTTCTAAGGATCTCAGCATGAGAATAAAGGAGATGTACTGTACACGAGAGGACAACGAATTTCAGATATTAAACGCTGGTTAAGTACTTCTGGCCTCGTTGTACCAGCAGCCACCGTTAGCTTTCATGCCCACGGTAAAACCAAAAAAGACACGAGGACAGCAACGGTAACTACCGCGTAAGTACACATACTGTAAAGTTTTTTGAATATGTTTTCTTTACCGTGCAGTACTGCAATAGCACTTTTATTTTTTAGATGGCTTATTGTTTTTAGCAGAACCATTTTCCTAGCAATTATTAGATACTGTATACTGTACTGTACAATTTGTTTTCGTGTTGCACCTCCTTCCTCAATTATCATAATTGCATTCTTGCAATCTTATAATCAATTCTATTTCAAAGTGAGTTGCACCTCTTTCCTTATTTATAACTCACTTCATTATTAATCATTATGAATCACGCATTCACAACCCCCCATTTCAGTACACTGTAAACAGTATGACACACACACCTAAAGTACCAGTATATTTATATAAATATATTTATATACACACACACACACACACCAATATGTCCTGGATGGGGATACTGTTTTATCTGATGGTGTTATTTATTTCTGTATATGGTTTATGAAGTGTAATCTCTAGGGCACAGCCTCTCATATAATGAACTGTATTCCTTAACCAATGAGTTGCCATTAGGAGATGGAAGGGAGCAACAGATTCAATGTAGCTGTGTTGCAAACAAATTAATATTCAGTTTCCGATTGTTTTATATTTGCTAAAGAGCTCCAACTGTGAAGAGACTTGGTAAATACAGCACATGTGCCAATGCACTCCCTTACCCGATTGATAAAATAAAAAACATATTTGTTTACACATAGGGATTCAAGATAGCATGTTTATAAATAGAGGCAGTCTGTAATATATGCAATGGTTACATATAGATATGGTTTCAAAGACAGCTTTAAAGAAACGTTATGTTATATTTCCAAGTTCATTATAACAAAATAAATATATATATTAGAAGTGTAATGACTGACAGGGTAAATGTGTGTTATTCTATCATCCAATTTATTTGACAGAGTTAATATTGAGTTATAATTCTACTACCATTATTATACACTGCTACTTTAATGGCAGCATGGTGTGGTCCCCTTGCTACTGTAAGTGCCCAGTCATTCATCAGACCTGATAATCATTCCAATGTTATCCCTATGTAGTACCAGTTGTGTCCTGTATGGGACATTTCTTGTGTTCTGTAACCTGCTGCATACTGTACATGCCAGATGCAAATAATAATGCTCAAAAAAGTGATAGGCGCACCTTTATATTTTCTAGGAGGCATACACTCTTATACATCTGGAAATCTCTCTTGGCATGTAAAAAAACATTGTATATATCTTAAGATGTACTGGTTAACAGGCTTTTTGAATATGTCCTAAATGGATTTTCATTTTGAAGTCAACCCAGTTTCAAATGATCCTTAATGTTGCTTTATAGTGGTTGATGGTCCTTTTGGCAGTGAAGGGATTATAAAGATGCTAATAAGAATACAAAATACATATGGAGCATGCCAACTACTTGTCATTCCTGCTTAGAAAGCAAAAAGTGACACTATGGGTACCTGGCATGCATGTTGTTAGCCAAATGCCCAGACTGCAGTAAAAGCACTGTATGCTGTGTGATTATGGGGTATGGCAGGTTTAGGGGACCTGTTTTGAAATCGGAATACCACCACCTAGTGGCCATGACTAATAACTATGTTACAGACTTGTACATATATACAGTATATGCATATTTATAAAGCATCAACAAATCCTGCAGTGCGGGACCAGTACTTACATTAAGGAGGATGACATACATATAAGAACAAAGAAATGCAAACCATTACAAAAAGGTACTGAGGGCCATGCTTGTGGGAGTTTACAATCTAGATTTTATTTATTTATCAAATGTTTTACCAGGAAATAATACATTGAGAGTTACCTCTCGTTTTCAAGTATTTCCTGGGCACAGAGTTCTGATGACAATACATGGTTACATTAACTGAACAGAGGTTATACATTCAATTTACAGACATTTCTTGGAAAGTTAGAGATAATATGTGATTATGGGTGTATTTAACAGTGACAGGCGAGATTAAAATGTGAGACAGCTGAAGTTTTACAGGTCTGTGGGATATGGCCTGAAGACAAAATAGGGTTGATTAGAGAGGTAAGTGGCATGGCAATGACTGGAGCACTGGGTTGTAGGAACTTTGATTGCACCTGGTCAGGTCTACATTGACTCTTTAATTTCAATGCTAGGAGCGTCCGTGTAATCTCCTTTTCAGATACTAGAGCAAATGTAAAATTATGAGCACTGTTGGGAGGGAGTGGGGCAATAGGGGTTTCTCCAGATTGAGTTTCATGATTGTAGTTAGGGTTGCCCTTTGATAGTAGGGAATAAGCACACCCCACAAAGTATTCATTGAATGCATTTGCAATTGCTGTGGGATCTGTCAGAGTATTATAATCCAGTTTTCATATTAGATGGTTGTTGATGGCTAGAAGGCTGGAATATATTGTTGCTTCCAGAAGTTTGCTGGATGTTATGTATTTTGTAAATATTGTCAGAGTCATATTGGGATTTTGCTATACTTTTTTTTGCCTTGGTATGTATTCTGCTGGCATCTGTAGTTATTAGATGGAGTAAGGAGTACAGGTGTAATAAAAGGGGTACAGTTGAAACAAAAGGTATAACTGGCTGCTCATTGTGAGATTGAGTATGCCTCAGGATGGAGTTTGGTCCAGTCGCACAGCTGTTCCCAATTGAGTTTGGGGGTTGTTGATGTTAGGAGGGTGTCAAATAGCCTTCTTTAAAAGGCTTCGTTTTCAGGACAAGTTTAGAAGTAAGGGTAGTCAACATAAAGTTATTGGACAATAACGCAGGTTATGCAACAATAATGTGGTGTTAAGCCTATGCTAAAATGTTATAGAACATCCATTGTATTTGCATATAACTAGCTGTGTGGATATGTGTTAACTTTAGGTGAAAATGACATCTGTTCCTGATTTAGGTAACATGACATTATGAGACCTGATTTAATGGAGCTTTGCGGATTTGATCCGTAGTGAGGGACTGGATGCTTGGGGGGTTGACAAGATTGTGGAGTTATTGATGGTGGGGCAGAGGTTAGTTATCAGGGTGATGGTGAATGGGGGAAAGATAAAGAGTATCTATATACGTGCGTGCATGTCCCATCAAGTCTTTAAATAATCCTCACTGCAGATGTATGAGCTGTTAAGAAAGTTAAGTGCACTACTTCATAACGTATGCAATAGTGTACTGGCACTGCATGAAAAGATAGCAGAATTGTATTAAAACTGCAGTGGTACTTGTTTATATAGTTCAGTTTGACCAATTTAGCAGCACTATTGATGATTGTAAAGCTACTTTTGTTTTTGTGATACTGCTTTTTCCCAGTTGTAAAGTCCCAAAGTAAACGTGTCTCTCATCCCCATGCTTAAACGCAATGTATAAACTTACAGAAAAACTTCTACATCCCGTTAATGGATCTCATTCTTCTGCTTCAGAACCAAAGATCTTAAAGGATTTTGTTTTTATTTGCAGTATTTTAGAGGTGGTACAGTATGAGCACTGGGAACAGAAGAACAACATACTACAGCATGCAACTAATATGTTCTCTGCTCTTCCTGGGAACATTTGGGATCCACACCATCTCTTGCCATGGTCAAATTGACCCGCTTGCCCTGGGCCGTGCAGATCCCCAGTGCTGGGATTCATCAACAGCCATCCTGCTGGAGATGAGGAAGCCACGCATTGCAGACACTGTCTCTGGCTTCTGGGACTTCATGATATACTTAAAGTCATCTGAGAACTTTAAGCATGGGGCTCTGTTCTGGGACCTGGCACAACTTTTCTGGGACATCTATGTGGACTGCGTGCTCTCCAGAACCCACGGCCTTGGGAGGAGACAGCTGGATGAAGGAGAAAAGAAAATAATCAATTTAATTTCACATTTCACATCAAGTAAGTTCCTTCTGATTTCAGTGCATGTGTGTCTAGACACGTTCACATAGTAGTAGAGAGATATGGGGATTAACCCCTGGGTGTTCCGAGGCTTCTACCCAGGCTATAATAGATACTGTCCATTGATCATGGAGAAAGACACCACTCATAAAAGATTATAAATATAAGGCTATATAAACCCATCCGGAAACACATCAGGGTGGTGGGCTAGGATTTTTACCCGGTAGAAGTACAGAGAGGTACCTCCTGGAGAGGCGCCTCAAGGTAAGTCACTGGTCTGGTGTCCGTCAGCCTCACCTCCACCCTGTGTCCTGCGACAAGCAGTTCAGCTGGTCAGTACTCACAGACTCCGTTTCAATCTGGTCAGGACGCTGAAATATCTGCAGCTTCTGTCTTTGCTGCTCGTGGTGTCGGCATGCTCCAGCCGGAAATAACGTCAAACATAGAGGATATGGTGAACCGCGGTCACAGCAACTCCAACAGCCAACACATTGAAAAAAGTAAAAAACTTTATTGATGACTAACAGTGAACATCAGGAACAATACACTTTGCACATTTATTTTAGAATCAATCACTTTTTTATTAACTCACAATTATTTTTTATTTGATTCACGTTTTTATTTACAGTTATTAGGCACTGCAATGGGCACAAGTTTTGCACCATCTTATGCAAATTTATTTATGGGTTTATGGGAAGCACAATATATATATATATCACAGTAATAATTTGTTTTGTTCCAATATTATATTTTTTTAAAAATTCATCGACGATCTCATAATGATATGGGACGGCGATGAAGCATCACTTATTTCTTTTATTAATGTATTAAACACGAATGATCTTAATATTAGATTCACATTTGAACAAAATATTAATTGCATTAATTACCTAGACCTACTCCTGTACATCGACCATAATATGACCATCCAAACAGACATTTTTAGAAAACCTAATTCTAGGAATACCCTACTCTCAGCTAGGAGTTGCCATCCACGTTCGCTAGTTAAAAGCATTCCCAAGGCTCAATTTATCAGGTTAAAAAGATTATGCTCTGATAATGATAGTTTCCTTCTACAATCCAGGGAACTGTCGGAAAGATTTTAGCCAGAGGGTATACTCATTCTGATGTTCAATTAGCGTTTGAATCTGCAAAATCTATGGATCGATTAACACTCTTGAAAAGTAAAAAGAGGATACCAAAGAATTGTAAAGATAATGTGAAATCCCTTTCCAGATACAACGATGTAAGTCCACTGTTTATCACTACATATAATCGTCAATCAAAATTAATATGTGATATTGTGTATAAGCATTGGCAAACGTTGTCCCTGGATAAGGACATGTCTGAATTTGTAAAAAATGGGCCAAAGTTTACCTACTGTAAGGCTAAAACGCTTGCTTCACACTTGTCACCAAGCCTTTTCCAGTCTCGTTCAGAATATACTAATATATGAGGGATACCTAAGGGGTTTTTTTGCATGTGGAAATTGTTCCATGTGCAGATATGTACATACCACTAAATTTATAACTTTTGACGGTAATAAGACTAAATACTGTATTAAAACCTTCTTGAATTGTAATACTACTTTTACGATATACCTCCTACAATGTGGATGTGATAAGAAATATGTCGGACAAACTATTAGACCATTAAAAATGCGAATTGCAGAGCATGTTCGTCTGATAAAAAGAAAAGATTTATCACATCCGGTGCCTAGACACTTTGCTAGGTGTCCTAGAGGTGGTATAGACAATTTTTCATACTTGGCTATTGAGCATATTCCCCGTCATGTAAGGGGTGGTGATAGAGAAGGCACATTGAATAGACAAGAAATGTACTGGATATACACTTTGAACACTCTCCATCCATTTGGCATCAACCAGGAGTGGGAGCTTAAACACTTCTTGGTGGGTTGACATGTGTGGGGGGAGTGTTCAGAGTGTATATTAACTATTATTACAGTATTGGAACAGCATATATTATGTGATTGTTATTGGGTATGTAGCATCTGTATGACCTTTTTTATATGCATCAAAAAGTTCCTATATCTTCTATGTATGTGCCCTTAAATAATATTCACAATTGCGCTATCTTTAAATGAATTACTATTATTCATACTAAATTGATTTAAATAATTAATGTTTGTGCTTAGTATCCACATTTATTATATTATTTATTATTTTTTGTAATAATTATGTGAGCATTCAGTTTTCTTGTTTTTAACATTATGTTTTTAAACCATTTTTCTTTCCTTATTCTTATCTTAGAATATATATTTGTGTATTGTGTGGTGTTTGTTGCATGTACCGACCCTTGTATATATGGGGTGACGTGGAATTGATTCAAATGGTTTAATTGGTTTGCAGGTGAAGGGGAAGGTCCATCCCTGTGATTGAATAATTAATTTGACACGTCATGCCCTATATAAGGTTCGTTAGTATGCATGGGTAATCACTCTTTGAAAAAGTCCATCATTGGACGAAACGCATCAAAGTGTATTGTTCCTTATGTTCACTGTTAGTCATCAATAAAGTTTTTTACTTTTTTCAATGCATTGGCTGTTGGAGTTGCTGTGACCGCGGTTCACCATTTCCTCTATGTTTGACGTTCACATAGTAAGATGCATTGTGTGCCAGGATAGTTGACTTGGCTTTGGACAAAACTAGATTGCTGTAGGATTTAATACCTTTTAAGGCAACATTAAAGCCTCCAATAGATACTGTTTTCATTTTCATTTTGTACCACAAAAGTTTCTTTAGATCAAATGGATTTCTATGGTCCTAGAAGCTAATTTGTAGATTAATTGCAGAAGAGACACTTGAGATTGAGAAAGCTTTGTACACTATAATTTTATCTATGAAGCACTCATGTTGGTCCACTAAAAGGTATCAGAACCAGTAATACATTTTTGGTTATCCGGGTTCAACACAACTATAAGAACTTTCAACTAAAAAAAGCTAATGTGATATATATATATATATATATATATATATATATATATATATATATTACACACACACACACACATATATACATACAGACAGACACAGACACAGACAAACACACACCGGCTTAAACCTTTTTCACTGACTGCCCACACCTATGGAATGCCCTTCCCCTCAGTACCCGACTAGCACCCTCTCTATCCACCTTTAAGACCCACCTTAAGACACACTTGCTTAAAGAAGCATATGAATAGCACTGTGGATATTCTGAACACATGAAACATTAAGCTTGGCCCCCTGCAGACGCACTTACCAGAACTCCCTCCTACTGTCTCTGTACGTTCTACCTACCTACCAATTAGACTGTAAGCTCGGGGCAGGGACTCCTCTTCCGAAATGTTACTTTTATGTCTGAAGCACTTATTCCCATGATCTGTTATTTATTTGATTACCACATGTATTACTACTGTGAAGCGCTATGTACATTAATGGCGCTATATAAATAAAGACATACAATACAATACAACAGAAGTATTACCCTGCACCTCACTGACCCCTATTTAATGTTTTCAAAGTCCGGCTTTGATTAGAAAAAAAAATCCCACTTAGTCAGGCTCTGATGAGGTAATTTCCCAGCTACAGCAAAATAACATTTAACATTAGATACTTTGTGATGTGTGTCAATGACAAGATCAATTAATAGGATATAGTTGGCAAAAACAAACCATATGAAAAAGAATAGGATGGCAGCTAAAGCTAGAGGTGTGGTCATGTTGTACTGCATGACATCACAAATATTAATGAAGAGAAGCTCCAAATGTTAAGCATGACTGTTTGAATTCAAATGGTTAGAGTGAGAGAGTAAGGCAGTGCTTATAGTGACAGCGATGGCACGTCGCCTGAAAACAAAAGCATTGCCGCCATCGCGTGCGCTTATAGCAAGCGCGACGCAACAGAGCGACGGAAGCAACGCGAATTCCTGAAGCCGATAAAATTTGATTTTTCAGAGGCTGTCGCCACATGTGACAGCCTCTGAACCAATCAATGGCCAGGTCGCCAGCGACGTCGCCGAAAGTTAAATTATAACTTTCGTGGGTGGCGACAGCAACAGGTGATGTCACCCGTTGCGTTACCGTCGCACTTATAGCACTGTAAGCACGGCCAAAGAAACACAGAGAGACAGGGTTGGTTCGTAGTATTGTTAGCGTTAGCTTCTAAAATAAGTGTTAGTGATAGGGATGAAGGTTTAGTGTTAGGTATTTCAGTAGTATGTGCATTAGTAATACATATGTGTATAATATATATATATATATATATATATATATACACACACACACAGTGGTTGACAAATCACCAAAAAATCTACTTGCCACACAAAAAAATCTACTCGCCACCTAGTACCAAACGTGTGCTGCTTGGGCCAATATTTACTCGCCCAGGGGTTAAATCCACTCGCCCGGGGCGAGCAAATGTATAGGTTTGTCGAACACTGTATATATATATATATATATATATATATATATATATATATTTTTTTTTTTTCTGCTGTTATTTATTTTGTTCTGTTGCTATGGATAGTTTATCAGCCAAATACACTCTGTCCTTGTTACAATAACCAGTTACACTGTGGCCACACTGAATAGAGCAAACATGTCAAGAAGAGGAGGTAGTGTTCGGTACAAAACCAGTACAAAACAGTACCAACCTACTCACAGAGACCTGCAGCCTTCACAAAGTCGTCGTCCCCCCTGCCACCATATAACACTATATATACTCACTAGCACTAAAATTCACAGAGCTCCAGTCACACTCAACCATCACCTACCTTTATTCACAGAGAAAGAGACAAATCAGAAAACCAATTGTAGTCTGGTTGGTAAACAATGCTGTAAAGTATCCTGAGGTCACCTTTGTGCATTCCAACCCTTAAGGTTAGTGTTGGGCGCACAAAAGCTTTTTTTAAATTGGTGCAAATGTGCTGTACCAGATTTAAGTCTATTTGCTTACATACATAAAGTAGGATACCACATTTGTAATTGACTGAACAACATCAACAAAGGAGTTGATAACATAACAGAAATAGAGCATGTTTTTTTTTAAATACAAGCTGACTATATACCGCAGTCTAAATTAAACTTTAACATAGTAGATATTAATAATAGAGAAAGGTAAGTATTGGCTTTAATAACAACAACAAGTAGATTTATTTAAACATTTAAACTGTGGGCATTAAATGAATTGACTAAATCAACTTAACAGTATTGCAGCAAATTACATCAGATGTTTTAGCCTACAGTAAGCAGTTCTCTGGCTGGATATATTGATAATGTTCTTCATTGGTAAAACTGCTTTATTCCTTCTTGTCTTTCAGAGACATTCTCTAATGGCCAAAGATTGCTGCTACCGAAAAAGAAAGAACTACGTGAAGAGTTAATAGGCATCCGTGTGCACAAAAGTTAATCAACACTGCTTGGTAGTATCAGCAAAAGCATGAGCATCATGAGGAAATAGGTTAAGCCTGAAGGGACATAGAAATGACAATATTTATTACATTAACCCCAAGCAAAAAAGATTCATATTCTAGGTCATTGCTTTCATTATTACAGAATGATTGCACCTGTATTAAATGTAGCCTTACCTTAATACAAATACCTCACAAATAAATAGGTAATGCAAAATATTTAATAATAAGAAATAATATTGATTTCAAATATTGTTTCTATAGTGCTGACAATGTACACATTTCTGTACATAGTGTTCCTCAGGCACCATGATTCTCTTAGTGATAAAGAAAATAAGCGCAAATAACACCACTTTAACAAAGAAACAAAATATACTGTCCTTTAGAAAGTGCAGCTCCTGAGATAGGACTCGATCCCAATCCAAACAGCAAATGATGAAGAACAGCAGGGGCGCAAATTTCATCAGGAGTACCTGTCTGGATGTAACTAAAGTTGGTCACTTCTAATAACCACACTGCCTGAATATCATGTTAAACACGTGAGTGTAAAATCTGCAGAGTCTACAATACAAAGTCTATTTCTCTGAAAAAACAATGTTGCACTATTTTGTGTTTTAATTTTTTTCATGTCCTGATGAAATTTGCGCACCTGCTGTTCTTCATCGCACAATGATTCTCTTACCTGTAGAGCTTACAATCTAATTTTGGTGCCAAAGGAGAATAAGTGATTTTCCTACTGTTACAAGGTGATCTGACCCTGGGATTTGAATGTGGTTCACCTGCTTCAAAGGAAGGAACATTACAACTGAGCTGCTCCTTCAGCACCTTATATTACGTTTATATTGTGGGTTGGGATATCTTTAAGCTGTCTATGTCATTGTGCGTACAGACAACAGAAGCAGCAGTAACTGGACAGCAAAATGCACTACTGAGGCCCCTTAACCGAGCATTGTTTCTACAGCCATGATAGGCACCAGTCTTTTTTCAATAATTATTTAAAGAAGAGGATTGGAAGCGGAAGCTTAGGAGTGAAAACTGGGGCATCACCGCAAGATTTCAACTTTAGGAAATCATCCCCCGCCCCCTCCCTCCCCCCAATGTCAAGATAACAGCATTTTGACCTACACATAACATTGATGTATAATTTGTATTTATTATTTCTTTAAATTGACCATGTGTGTAAATGTTGCTCTATCAAACTATGACTGCATTTCCAAATGGCACAGCATGTTTTTAAGTTAAAAAAAACATTGGACTTGAACATGCGATAAAATAAACCATAATCATTTTAACTTTTCCTTCGGTTTAAACTTTTCATACAAACACCATTAAACACTCATTAATGTCTTGAGAGTAATACACATAGCATACTTTGCAGTTGAGACCTATTTAATAGTCTGCACGACTACTCTGGCATTAGAAATGATGATTGTAAGCTCATTGGGTCAGAAGTTATATTCTCCTCTCACTATTTATGCCTGGTGCTCTTAACAAGCGGAGTATTCCCAAATTGTTTATATGCTGATACTATAAAGTGCACGAGTGGCACTTTTTTGAATTATATGATAACAACATGATATTGTGGTTGGCTCAAATTTCAGCGAATTAATAATGGTTCCGGTTAGCTAGTGCATTATGTTACACATTGTGTTATTCACATTTCTGCACCATCAAGGCTGGTGGATCTCATCACCCTTTATAAATGTGCACTGAAAACAATCTACTGTACCATTCGATTTTCATTTTATTTTCATGATTCTTAGAGGTCTCTTGTCGGACTGAATGTAGATTGGATATGATTCTATGTAAAATGTGGGTTTAACATCTGTGCCTTTGCAAGATATCTTACTGTATGTCACTAATCCTAAATGCAAAGCCCTGGAATAAAAATGCCAACTGCCAAGACAGAAGTCTTGATAGATTGTCCTATTCAAGACAATGGCCCAGTTTCACTAAAGCCTGCTAAAGCTTAGCACCCTGTAGTGAATGTGGGCCAATATATTTCAAAGAGATCTCAAGACACACTTATCAGTTATATTGTGTGTATTTATTTGATGCACGTCCAGTTGCCCTCTAAGTCAAGCTAATAACCAACAAGCTACGGTAGTTATTTCCCACTACAGTAATGATTGGAGATGGACTATAGAGCATGATGGAAGGTCATTTAAGATCACCAAAAAATAGTAGGATCAGAAGTGTTGTCACCTTCATTATTGCTCTGTATTGCATCATTTTCATTTAAAGCTGGGGGAGAAGGATGCTCTGAATACAAATTAACTTTACTTTGTATTCTATTGCTTCACTGATATTAATTTTGTTTGAATGGGAAGTTCGTGGATACTCTACAATTCAGAATACTTCTGTTATATTTTGTTGACTCCTGACATTATTTAATAGAATCACACGGGGGAACACCCTACTTTCAGCTTCTTATATACATTGCCTGTTTTCCTAGAAGCTCATCTTCACTCACAGGAATAAAAGCCCAAAAATTACCATTGTGGAAAAAAGAAGAAGTTCAACTCATGCTGTGAAAGTCTATTTTTTATAACACAGAGTCCAAAAGAACATCCTTATATTTCATGAATAATCTAAAAAAAAAATATTAAAAAATGTTGATGGAAATGCCAGCATCTTTTTTTCTTTCTTAGTTAGCCAGACTGTAATACTATTTGTCTATTTACTAGGCTGGAGTACTAGTTCTCAAACCTCACCTGGGGATCACCAGCAGGTTTTAAGAATAACCAATGCATTTGCACTTAGGCAAAGCACTGAGTTTTCATACAGTATGAATATGATATTGGTTGATTGCCACAGAAAACTGGTCTGTATCAGGGTCTCAGGAGATGCTTGAAAAACACTGTGCTAAAGTGACACAAAAGCCAAACAGCAGTGGAGTTGAGTAGCCAAACACTTTAGGAGGCATTAACACCAGAAGGAATTGCAATGCAGTTCATGGATCATGCGCAAAACAGCACCTAGAGAACTGGGTGCATTTCCAGAACTGAACATTAACAAAATAGAAGTACCACATTTTATTTCCAAGTCCAACTCCTTGTTGATTTACAGGTCCACAGCACAACTAGTTTTTTTTATTTGCAGGTCCACATACCACTACTATTTTATTTACAGGTTCACAGTACCAATTCTTTTTGTTCCACACAAACTGTTCCGTTTTCTATTGAAAGAAAATAGATTTGTTATTGGAAGCCCCTCTTGCTTTCTGATTCCTAAGCATGTATATAGAATCATTACTTCTAAAATATGGTCAAAACGTTTTTCTCCCTAACGTGTAATAAATTCAGATTTTAATTTTATGTCTGGCACAACCGTATAGCTAACTTTAAGCCATTTCGACCACGGAGTACTGTATAAGCAACAGTCAAGAAATCAATTTGATGCATTTTTTGTGTTGTAAATCCTTTCCTCATTTCAGATTAAATCAGCTATATTAAGCCCCAAAGATGTGACGTGTCGAATGTGAAAATTATTATTATTTTTTTACATATACAGTATCCCTAAATATATTGGACAAACTCGTGTTTTTTCAGTCAAATAAGATGTTGGTTATTTATAAAAAAAAACAATTAAATATTTATAACCATGGAGAACTAGTCAGAATTATTTTATAGATATAACTTTATGTAGACGCATTCCCATGGGGTAAAAAAAAAGTTTCCTTAATGCCTCTATTCTTTGCTGAATGTCTGCACTTTTGATTAAGAGAATAAAATAACTTTTTATTATTATGAATCCAATGGTTTGAGCAGCATTGTTATTTTATTGGCACTGATTTTACTTTTCTTTGTGTGTTACAACTTAAATACCAGCAATAAAAAACATGAATTACTTTGCAAGTACAGATGTAGTAAAGGTTATTGCACCCGCTGGACCATAATGGTGATATTGTGCTTTATCACCATGGAAAATCTGTGATATTCTGTGTAATATAACGAGATATTATGTGTTATCAGTGATTGCAATAACCTTTGCATCATCAGTTAATAAATATAACACTCATTATAAACATGAACTGCATCACAGGGCAATGGCAGGCTACAACTGTCCAGATGTTATGACCATGATGCATTTCTGCTAAGGACGTAAATGACCTCTTAAGATGACCTCTGGTTCACATACAAGTTTGATATTGATTAAAAAATAATTGAGCAATACAGCTTTCTTACAATGATTCTCAAACACTCCATTGGTTTGCCCAATATTGCTGTTGGGTTTGAACCTATGTCTTCAGAATTAAAGTATAGATAATCGACCATATTCCCTCTCCTGTCAATTTCATTCACATTAATAGCTTTGGATGTGTGTAATGTAGAACTGATGTCTTCTACTTACTATTCCTGTATTATATAATTTTCGCCCATCTCACTCAAATCGCAAAATCAAATGATACCTTAAGAGCCTTAACAATGTAGTATTTAAAAAAATCTGACCTGATATGGCAAGTTGATTCCCAATTTACTGCCCATCAAATCTGTTTCTTCCAGAGGCAAGCAAGGAGTAAAAGGACTCTGAAATAAACAAGTCATTTATTTTATATTTTGATTATACAGTTTTAACTGGTTAAAAGTATTATAATTATATTAAATACTATCAAGCGGCCCAACTAAAACAAATAGTAATATGGAATAATGACCCAGCATCATGTTGCTGGTTAGGAATTGAAACTGTACGCGAGACCTCTATCCCTTATTGTGGCTCTGTGGACACAAGAGGCCAAAGAGACGCAAGCACGAAGATTTGACTTGGGATCAATGAGGTGCAAGTGGAACATATGGTCCAAATACAAGAGGAAATTTGCATTGGCCCCCTCCCCATCCCAGCTAACCCCCATATTCAATAATCCAGAATTTCCTCCTGGGTGCTCTCAAAAACAATTCTCCCAATATAAGAGCCTTAATATCAAAATGGCAGTGGACATGGTAGAAAAGGGAGAGATCTTGTCTTACCAGGCACTCAAAGACAGATACCTAACACAGGACCTGCAGCTTTTCAACTTCCTTCAAATTAGACATTTCCTCTCAACAATATCCAATAACGCAAGGTTTCCAAAGTTATCAAAATGTGAAATGTACTGCAAAAAAGGTACCTACCAGAGAGGACTGATTTCAGGAATATGCGTGGGAATCGAATTCTCAATACCTACCCAAACACATAATTATATGTTAAAATGGGCAGAAGATCTCAACGTTGAAATAGATAGGGAGGACTGGGAGAAAATCTGTGAATCGGCAGCTAAAACCTCAATTTGTATGATAACAAAGGAAAACATTTACAAAATTCTATTTCAATGGTACCTCACTCCTAGTAACCTGAGCCAGATCTTCCCAGGAATGCCTGATCTATGCTGGAGAGGGTGTGGCCTGAGAGGAAATATGACTCACATTTGGTGGACGTGCCCACGGATTCAGAACTTCTGGACTGTGATCCAAAAAATAATACAAGACGTAACAGAACTGAGGGTTCCGTTGGACTCGTTGACCTTTCTGCTAGCTAAACCAATAGAGAACCTCACGGGCCCCATGGGGCAGCTAGTCTCACACATTCTAACAGCTGCAAGATGCTCTATAGCTGCGGCCTGGAAGAAAACCAATGCTCCCTCCAGAAGAACTGTCATCAAAAGAATAAATGAGGTTATGACTATGGAAAAGCTAACGGCCCAACTGAAACAAAACACAGAACAATTTTTATAAAATTTGGGAACCATGGCTCCAAACCTAGAAAAATCTTTCAAAAACTAAGTAAAGTAAAAATCCCATCCCAATAATCAAGACACTTGGCCTTGGTGTATGAGCTAAAATCGAGCGGGCGGTGGGGCTGGACGGGGAAGGGGGATGGACTTATTTGTCCCTGTCCCTCTTCCTCGACTATCTTGAATGGATTATCCTTCCCCCCTCCGCCCTCCCCTTCCCTTCTCCCCCTCTCTACCCACCTCCCATACCCTCCTTTCTCTTCTCTCTTTCCTGTCTGCTCTAAGCTTTGAACAAGGAACCAAAAATTGATACAAGGCATATGAAACCGAGGGTTCAGGTGAAAAATAAACACATACAGAATTTCAAACCACTCAATGTACATAGAATCTAAACATAGAGAAGAAAAATGTTGATTATCAGTTTGTGAAGTGAACACTACTAAAGGTAATTTGTCTCAAACCGCCGGTGAGGAATGTAATGTAAAAATGTGTATATCCTTGTAAACGTAATAAAAAAGATTGAAAAAAAAAGTATTATAATTAAATGATGGTTGTGCTAATTTGTCATTGAACATGTCTTAAGTACATACTATTGGGAAGGTGAAGATTTGTCATAGTTTGTCATTGGCATTCGACTCGTTATCAACACCTCCCCCGGCCGGTCCAGGACATTCACAAAGAAAGACACATTACGTATGCTTCGGGTCGTGCATGGCTGATAAGAAGACCTGCACTGTAATTTGGCTAGAATTACTTTGTTGCCAATGTGAATTTCCAGTCAAATAATTTTTTTTTAAAAAAGGCATATCTTTTTTTTTTTCTAGAAGGGATTCATAAACGAGTGATTTGAAAAACACTTTATGTAATGCTTTTTTAAATATTTTCTCAATTTCAACATTGTTCAAATTACAACTTTATTATTTTATTGGGCATTGCAGGTGTAATTTACTCGGGCAAGAAATCCAGAAAAATTAAAAAAAAAAAAATTAAAATATTAATGAAGTTTGGGGGGAGGGGGGTGGGGGATTTCTATTCAATACCTTCACTGCCAATGGGATTTTCAAGTCCACAAAAAAAAAAAATGAAGTATTTATGGTTTTTCTCGACCAGGCCTTAATAGATGAGTGATTTTAAGGAAAACTTTATGTTACAGTATACATTTTTACTCATATTTTATCAATTTTTTCATTTATAAAATCACTATATTTTTATTTCCCTATGAGGTGGCATACTGTCATATTTTTTTGAGGGTGTGTGTGGGAATTCTATTCAATATCTTCAACTTTGGGTAGGCTTGGTCTGCTTACAGTATCATACTGTTTATGGAAATATCACACACACACATTGTACAGTATGAAGGTCATAACTTTTATTGTATTTTACAACCGTTCAAATAATTTCTTTCAACTTTAATCCTGCAGGCTCATCACAGCATTATGTACACCAAGATGAAACATTTTGGTCGCACTCCCCCCCCACCCCATCATCCACTCTCAATAGGACATCCAAACACAAAAACACACCTGTACTAATGTTTCCGTTTTCAGCTAATCTGGTTTTTAATCCCATGGGGTTTAGCTGAGTCACCTCAGCAGGTGTAAACAACCTTTTGTCATTGAGAGAGGGGGGATTAGGACAAACTATTGACTGTTATTATGCACACAATACAATTGTACTTGGACATTTCTCCCCCCTCCCACCCAGAAGTGTTGCATCTGTGAAAGGAAAAAAAAAATGGCTGCAGGAGTAGTGAATTGAAGGCCTTGACTGGTTAACACTACTGAAAGCCACACAAAATGAATAAACTACAGTATAACTTGCTGTACATGTAAACTATAATGCATTTTGAAATACAATAGGTAGTACACACTTCTAATACAAATACATAAAGTTCTGTATATAATTAAGTATATATAAAGTGGAGAGTAAGCGCAGACATAAAATGGTTAATGTTCAATTACCTTTAATAGAAGGCCAACATGTAATCAGGTTATTGTCAGTACCATACTTACCTGTACTATACTTACTGTACCTGTACTTTCCTTACTACAGCACAGTACTGTTCCTTACTACATGCCGGTGGCATTCCCATTACGCTCTAAAAGAACGGGCAAAATGCAGCTAATATAGTCTATATAGTTGTTGCATCTTTGTACAGTCAATATGTTGTTCCAGAAACTCATTATTCCTTTTTGGACGGTTTAACAACCTTTCTTATATGATCCTTCAGCTCATGCCACACCAGTTCGATGAGTTTCAAATCTGGTGATCTGGAATGGGAGGGGGGAAAAATGGCGAATTAGTTGAACAAATACAAACAGTTTAAAACAATAGCATAGCGGTTAGGGGTAGGGAGATGTGGCTCAGCAAAAAAGTTATGTTCAAGTGTGGGCGGAAAAAGTTGCAGGTCTCAGGGGGCCAGGCTGTGGCTGCTGCAGCAAAAAGGTCGAGAACACCTGACTTAGGGAAGTGACCTGAGCCTCCAGTGGGAGACACCTGTCACCAACGGAGGACAAGGCTTGACCCACCTCAGTGCGGTCCATGTTTGTAGGGCTGAGCAAACTGTAATGCTGATGCTTACCACAAACAAGGCGCGACCCCTGGTACTGAGGTGGGAAAGCGTAAACGCCACCCACAGCAACGAGGGCACATCTGGAGAGTGGATAGTCAGGTTAGCTGGGTCGGTATTGGAGATTGGAGAACAGTCCTGATACTTGCCGAGGCCGGAGCCGGTAGAATAGTCGATATCCGGGGTGCCGTGGTCAGGGGTTGGAGACAGGAGAATAGTCGATGTCCGGGTGCCATGGTCAGGGGTTGGAGGGGTGGGAAGGTCAGAGGTAAGCCGGGGTCAGTAATCCAGAAGAGCGTTCAATGTTCAAGCCGGGTCGGTACACAGGAAATCAAACAGCAACAAGGATAGAACAAGGCAAGGCAAAGCTAGGAACGGGGAAGTGGGAACACACAGGCTACAAGGAATTATGCTCAGCCAAAGTGCCAGCAGCAAAGCTGAGCATAAATAGGAGAACAGACCCAATGAGACAGGGGGGAGGAGTGGAGGTGCGGCCTCAGCGGAGGCAGGGATAGGTGGAGGAGACAGGTAGGAGTGATGGACTATATCAGGGATGTTGACACACAGCTGGGGAGCGGTGCACACGCATCACGTGTGCATGCCGCGTGGCGCTGTCAAGTGATGTGAACAGGAGGCAGGGCCAGTCCCCGTGATGTCATAAGTACCTCTCCATGTGCGCGCGCACGTAGTGATGTCCGCGAAGGTGTTTGAAGCTGCAGGTAAGGAGGGAGCGCGCTGCGGGGGACGTGTTCCCTGATTCCTTACAGGGGCAGAAAAGATCAATCCAGGGCCGGGAGGACCCCAGGGCCCCGATACCAGCGCCTCTCGACCACCAGGTAGTGTCCCTGCGAGACACCAGGGCTTTTAATTTTTGAGGAGGGCCAAGGCAATCGCCGATTGATTATTCAGGGCTACCGTAGCCATATCCTTTAGCCCTGTTATGGGAGAACCGGACTTGTCCCAATGCAAACCGCTCGGCCGGGGGTCTGATTGCCCCATGCTGGGCAACAGAAATCATGAGCCAGGGGTTTTCCTTACAACGAGGAGTCTAGCTAAAATCAGCTGATATGGCCCTCTAGATCAGAGCCAAACACTCCTACATAGCAGCACAGACCATGGAGTGGTGTTCAAAGTCTCTTGAAGGTAGGGGAGGGGGGGGTGATACTGACCTCTATTCTTTGTTTGCAGGCCTCTGGTTTTTCTGAGAGGCCAGTCTCTCCGATACGTGCAGAGGAGGTCAAAGGTGCCTAGATCTCTGGGGTTTCTGCTTTGGTTAAGATCATCAGATGGTGAGATCCTGAGGGCTTGCAGGAATTTTGAGGTTTCCTCTGGATACCGTAGGATGAACTGTTTTCCATTTTTAATCACCATCAATTTGAACGGGAAGCCCCATCTGTATTCGACTCCTCTCTCAATCGTTGAAAATTTGTAGGGTGCTGTTTTCAAAGGATATATCCCCTTTTTCCCTGTAGCTGGTAATTATCTTGTCCTTTGTAGTGTAGTGCATCCTGACGATCACATCCCTGCAGCGCTTAGGATCATCTGATCTGGGGCCTAAGGCTCTGTGAGCCCGGTCCATTTCGAGCTTCTTTTCATCCAGGGTTGAGTCTATTACTGTGAAGAGCCTGATCAGGTATGGGTGAAAACAGTCAATATAGATGGTTTCTAGTATATTTCAAATTCTGAGATTCTGCCTCCTCTCTCTATTCTCATGGTCTTCTTGACCTTCTTTGAGTTTTTTTTATCTCATAGTTCAGTCTTAATATCGCATTGTCCGTGGCCGTCTGTATTTGAAGGGATTCCCCCATCTTAGTTTCCAAGTCGGTGGTTCACTGACTTAGCACTGATATTTCCTCCTTAAATTTTTTGATTTAACCCTGACCGATCGGAGGTCTGTAGCATTCTTGGGAATAGCTCCTCAAAGAACAACCTTGTCACGTCGCTGCCCTCCTCCCCTCCCGTTCTTCCTGCGCACACGCCTCGCTCTCGATCTGCCCCACGCCGTCCGGATCGGTCGCGTGCTGGGAGCCCCCCAAAAAGCAAGAAAATTCTTGCACCGTAGGTTTTTTGTTTTTGGATGACATCCTGGTGCAGTCCAACAGCACTGGTGTGTTTTTTTGCGTCTTTTGGGCCCTGGAAACTTATTTTATTAGGTTATTCGTCCGAGGGTCCCTGGAGCTCCCTATTTAGGCTTCCATTCCTGATGACGTCACCGGATGTTTCAGATTACTCCTGGTTTTATTTGTGTGATCCACTTAGAAATTATTTGTTGTAGGTTTTCTCACAAAGTACAGCTCCTTTGTGGTTTTCTGCCTGTAGCGTACCGTAGTTATTAGATTGTAGGTTCCGGCTTAGCCTTATGCAGAAGACCTTTTGCTGTATTAATCATACATTTGACAAACAGAGGAAAAGAAAAAAGTTAAAACTAAAGTTGTTGCGGGTTGTTAGATAAACTTGTAACCTCCGAACATGAAAAAGCAGGCCCTTTACAGAGCCAAATCATCCACTTATATATTTCAAATTGTCCTTCCAGGATCACACAAATGATTGCTGACGGTTACAGTATATTTGAACAAGTATCAGAAATGCCTTTCTTGTTCGTCTTGTACTTAATACCCATAATTTCTTGCTACGTTAGAGAAGTGAATTTGCAGTACTTTTTAAGAGGTAATGTTAAGAGTTTATGTTCTTATACTACTGTTTAACTCTTGTGTTATGAGAGGGGCCACCTGGCAGGAAAAAGAATAAATATTGAGTGCAACTGACTACATCCCAAAAAATAAAACTATAAAGGAAGCATACTATATACACTGACACACACAAAACTACATACAGATGTAGCAGGCGTCAGTGCACCTAGTGTAGTTGCGTGTTAGCCATGCCAATTTTCCTACACATCTTCTGCTCACACAATGGCGGCTACTCCTGTAGGTGTGTTGTGTGTGTAGCCAGGTATCCCCATGGCTACTAATTCTCCGATTAACACGTAAGTCCTGGAACCAGCACAGGCAGTGTTAGGGTTACATCTACGCCCTGCTGCAGTAAGTAGCTCCCTTGAGTGACAGAGGGTTGGACTAAGCCCTAGGTACCGCCCATACGGGGCTGAGATCTGGGGCCCCTCCCCTGGTAACAAAAAGAAGCTGCAAGCCAAATTTAGTGAATACCCTCTCCCCTCCTGGGAGTGGGCTGTGTTCTTCCCTCTCCCTCCTAAGGGAGTGGGACTGTTGTTGTTCTTCCCTCTCCCCTCCTGGGAGCAGGTTGCGAGTTCTATCCCCTCCTTCAGAGGAGTGGGAGCAGCTACCCCATCCTCCACCAGGGAGTGTGGGAGATTGGGATAGACCTTTGGGGCTTCAAGCCCTGGGGTTCGAGTCCAGGGACAAAAATAGAGAGATCTTGTGGTGTTAGAAAAGCTGTAATGGATTGCGTTGCTTCAATAAAGATCAAGTTGCTGTTTTTATACTCCTGCCTGAGGCTGCAGTCTGTCAGGGGGAGGGCGAGATGTTTTCTACAGGGGACTGCACCTATCTACAATAGGCCCTGCGGGAATGGAGGCGCTGTATCATAAGAGAAGAGAGCTGCTGATCACCAAAAGCCTGGCCTGTTAATTCCCCAACTAACATCGGCGGAAGCTCAGAGCCTTCTGTATATCTGCAGGTGAGCACCACAACACCGTGTAACAATGAGAGCTCCCGTCGGGTGGAGGGGACACCGGTTACAATTGGAGGCGCTGCGGAGATTTAAGATCAGAAAGCAGGCAGGCTTTTGCAGCAAGAGAATTCTCTCCAATTATGCCAAAACTGAGAGGTGCCTGAAAACCACTATATTAGGCCGAGTGCAAGAGGAATTATGGGTGGTGTACCTGGGGGCTCTTGGGTTCCGAGGGACCAGAACCCCCTGTAAAGGGAAACCATCACATGAATATCCAACTTTAAGCCAGGCTGAGAGGTGCGTGATAAACACCGTATCAAGGTGATTGCAAGAAGGATTATGTGTACGGTACCTGGGATTGCTGGGGTTTAAGGGGACCAGAATCGCCTGAAGGGTACTTCAACATATCTATCCACCTACAGTGCTCACAGTATGTGCGGGTAGTGTTCCAGGGGGGACACTCAAAATTCAGGAAGCCAGAACCTTCATTTTAAATTAGCTACAGCAATACTACGAACTATAATAGCGGTTCCCACCAGAACGGGAGAGCCACATGGTAAGCTTTGCAGAGTTGCAAGCTTTTTCACTTGCAAAACTATCTGGGTTTGGTCCGAAAACAAAGCCCGCCCATAGCTCGTGCTTGTTTCGGCGTGAAACCAAAGCTCCGCCCACAGCTAGGGCTGGGTTTGGCGGCAAAAGCTGGAGCAGTGCCCACAGTTAGTGCCTAGACTGCTGGATCCACCAGGGGGAGGAGGCACAGAACAATTGAACATTGCGTGTCACCACTAGGGGCATAGCCGGACGCCAGCTACCGCACCCTCAGTTGCACGTGGTGAACCAACAGAGTAAGAGCTAGCAGAGACTGTTCCCGCATACAATCACTATTATGGCTGAGAGTACTCTATCCCAGTATGTGCTGCCAGGAGGCCTCCTGGTAGTCCAGATCAAAGGGGAAGACTTCCTTCAGTGCATCTGTTCTATCTGCGATTTCCCTGGCAGAGAATTAACCCTTAAATCCCGCTGCAGAAGGTGTGAGACACCCCACCTTCAGCCCAAGGTGCTGCCACCACCCATGCCGGACCAGAAGGAAGTGCAGGCTTTCTACACCACGATATGTGAGTTACAGAGACTCATGGAACACGCTACCCCTAGAGAAGAGCAGAGTTGTTTGATGGACATCTACAAGTTGTGCCATCCAGAGTGAAGAGTAGCGGATAGCAGTTACTTGAAAGATTATGCTGACTTGGTGGAAGAATCGGGAGCGGGCGCTCCAACGGACCTGTGTGTCCCTGCCCAGGACTACAACAGAGACATACCTGGCTCATTCCAGCTAGTGGTGCAGGAGTAAGACCGCTGCCTGAAAACCACCGCCAGCAATGCCGAGGTGTACCCATCCTCTTCCCCCGTAACTGTGTCTGACGCTATGTTCGAGAAAGGTGAGGCGGAGGTTTGCTGTTATTATACTCCTGCCTGAGGCTGCAGTCTGTCAGGGGGAGGGCGAGATGTTTTCTACAGCGGACTTCACCTATCTACGATAATCCCTGTGGGAATGGAGGTTTCTGTACCATAAGAGAAGAGAGCTGCTGATCACCAAACGCTTGGCCTGTTGATTCCCCAACTAACATCAGCGGAAGCTCAGGGCCTTCAGAATACCTGCAGGTGAGCACCACAACACCGTGTAACAGTGAGATCTCCCGTCGGGTGGGGGAACACCGGTTATATGTGTATCTCACTGCAACGTGCCCATGAGATCAATAACAGCTGCTACATTTGCACATTGTATGATCCTTGTTATGACAGGCATTGTTTTTCCCCATGTTCAAGTTTAATACTATTAGCCCTCAATGCAATATTTTTTGATTGTACTCCTTCTTTGAAACCCTGTTGATATAATCCAACGGGAAAAGCACCTCATTAGCTTTTTGGTAGTTAAGTTCATTGAAGTAAGCAAATAATTAAGATAAAGGACTTTGGCAGCGTCCATTCCCAGAACCAGAACTGGAAAAGTGAATCGAGAACAGGGAAGTATTTCAGTCAGTTTAATAAGCCCATTTGTGATGTTGCTGCTGTGGATGCTGATACAAGAATCAAGGGCAGTTCTCTCACTTCTATTAACGCTGAAGGGAAGAAACTAGCCTTTCCTCAGGACACACCAAGTGCTGAATTGATTAAATTAAGAAAGTGTGAGGATAGATTGAGCAACATCAAATAGTATAATCATATAGTATATCGTAATAGTATAGTATAATCAGAATAATGCTTTCACGCTCCTCTGCCAGCCATGACTAAGAGTGCAGTTCCATTTAGCACTGTATGCTGGATTTTTAAGTAAAGGCATACTGTCTCCCTGTTTTAATATAGCCTTGAATGCATTGCCAATCAAGGACTGAAGCTAATGCTTACAGTACTAAGCAGCCTTCTGCCATAAGACACATTGCGGAAATTGGAAAACACCTTTGTGACGGTAGGGGTTGCTGGCATCACAAAACTGTTATGAAGCCCAGCTAGCTACCCTTAAAGCTGCAGTTCAGTCAATATCCTGCATGTGGTTTTTTTAATAAATCAGTTCTGTACTGTGAGAAAATACTTGTAGCATTTTCTTTTTTTTTTAAAACAACTTTGAAAGACAATTTTTAATGTATTCTAATGTAACGAGCATTTTTGTTTCTATAGCAACCCTTTAGAAAGGCACAACCCCTTCCTTTTCTGTAACAGGCTCTGGCACACCCCTTCGTGAGTCCTGCCCCCACCACAGCCGTGCACGTGCATGAGCACTAATGTATCAGTCATTGCCTGGTCACATGATCTTCCCCACAGAATTGTCAGAGCAGGAGCAGGAGCAGCAAAGGAGAGTAGCTCAGAATTAATTAATTAAACCTTATTCCATTGCACGTGTGTAGTTAATGTTAAATATTAACAACTTATTTAAAATCAAATCTGTATATCATACTGTAAACAATATGTATATTTAATTTTGTGTGTATGTGAATGTGTACAATTCAATGTGTGTGTTATTAAAATTAATAATGGCTTGTTCTTGTATAGCGCTGCTAGTTTTACATAGCACTTTACAGAGACATTTTGCAGGCACTGGGCCCTGCGGAGCTTAGGTGTGTATGTATGTGTGTGTATGATATAGATATATATGCACACGCACACATATACATGCGCACACATACACATGCGCACACGCACACATATACACACACACATATGAACATGCGCACACGCACACATACATGCGCAGACGCACTTATGCACGCACAAACATACGCACACGTATATATATATATATATACACATGCACACATACATGCGCACACGCACACATACACATGAACATGCGCACACGCACACATACATGCGCACACGCACACATAAACATGCGCACACATACATAGACACGCACACATAGTGTGTATGTATATGTGTGTATATATTTATGGTATTGCTTGACCTGAGGAAGAGAGGAAAACTCTTGAAAGCTTGTCCCATGACACAAATTCTTGGTCCAAATAAAAAAAGGTATCAACAAATACTGAAGAACGCATATATTCTGGTGTGTGTGTATGTATGTATGTATGTTATATATATATATATATATATATATATATATATATATATATACTAGCTGATAAACCCGGCGTCAGAGTAATTCCAGGGCAATACTCGGGAAAAGAAGGATCCAACGCTACGGTTTTGATTATAATGCAAATTTGTTTGTGTCACACAACGTTTCGACCTAAATAGGTCTTTCTCAAGTGCCTAGTCACTTGAGAAAGACCTATTTAGGTCGAAACTTTGTGTGGCACAAATAAATTTGCATTATAATCAAAACCGTAGAGCGTTGGATCCTTCTTTTCCTGAGTATAGCTTTAAGTACAACATTCATCAGTGGTTCATTGAGCACTTACAATGTAGTACTGTGGAAGGCGAGTGAGCTTTATAAACAGCTTGTGCCTCGAGAGGGTACTGACAGGATGAGTTGCATAGTTCGTCAGATGCAATGTTTCAGTGCAGACAGTAGGCAGATGCTTTACTGAATGCCTGCATCGCTGCTGTCCAAGCCAAAACCTGGAAACGAAAAGGATGGCACAGGAATTAGCCACACATCTCTATGTAAACAACCATCTGTTTCTGCCAAAAGCTCATACATGAAATGTGTATTTTAATTACGTATTTGTTTTCGCAATACAAACATCTCTGTTTGAATGTGGTAGGGACATTTGTTTGGCATCCAGTGCCCATAGCCAACTTATCT
The DNA here is from genome assembly GCA_036426205.1 of Ascaphus truei. Lineage (NCBI taxonomy): Eukaryota > Metazoa > Chordata > Amphibia > Anura > Ascaphidae > Ascaphus > Ascaphus truei. The sequence goes on from WSYH01006437.1 coordinate 32,071, forward strand.
TCAGTGGTAATACCCACATTTTTCTGGGACAATTAATGCCATCCATGGCACAAGCTAAGAAATAATCAAAACTATATTAAAATGGCTAAGGACTAAATAGAAAGAAGTACATCCTCCTTTAAACTGAGATAACATTGATTAATTCCGTATCATCCAGTACAAGCTGTCAATTCACACAAGAATACAAGCTCATCTAGAAAATAAGAAAAATGCAATGTTCTGATGGTCATAAGGGCCACTAGCTTTCCAGCCGTGTGATGTAAAGAAAATGAAATGGGGCACTTTAAAGCAATCCCCCCCCCCGCCCCCCTAAATCAAGAGGATTTTTTTGTACCCTATATGAACCTAGGGGCCTCCATAGCTGGACCAAGGCATTTAACACATGGAAAGGGAACCAAGAGGTAGAGATATATAATTCTGTATGTCTGTCAGTACTTGCAAAGCGAAAACAAAGATAACAGTGGGTTCGTCCAATGGGAGGCTGCAATGTCAGCTCACGATAATGGCATTGCTTTCTATTGGCTGCCAAAATGAGACTGACCCCAGTGGCCATATTGTTTCTCCTAGACATTTTTTTTTTTTTTTAAAGGGAATGTCAAAATTAAATATCTCAAGAACCAGGGGCCTGCATAGCTTGAAGTGCCATAGTACAGCTCCACGGTATCCTCGTTTGGAAGGAAAAAAACAAAAACAAAAACCACACCAAATAAAAAATAAGTAAAAGCATAGGTTTAAGTGTGTGGTGTGTGTGACCTAGTAGCCATACTGGATTTTTTATTCGCCTGGGGGGGGAGGGGGGGTGGGAAACCCGCTCATAATGTTGGTTCCCATATATTAAATTTTTTCATTTTTTTTTTAAAATGCAGTTTGGCAGAACTTCTCTATCACATAGAATACAGGCATACCCCGCATTAACGTACGCAATGGGTCCAGAGCATGTATGTAAAGCGAATATGTACTTAAAGTGAAGCACTACCTTTTTTCCACTTATCGATGCATGTACTGTACTGCAAACATTATATATGTGCATAACTGATGTAAATAACGCATTTGTTACAGGCTCTATAGTGTCCCGCTTGCGCACAGCTTCGGTAGAGGTAGGGAGCCGGTATTGCTGTCTAGGACGTGCAGACAGGCGCATGCGCGAGCTGCCGTTTGCCTATTGGGCGATATCTCCTTACTCGCGAGTGTACTTAAAGTGAGTGTCCTTAAAGCGGGGTATGCCTGTATGTTAGTAGTAACTTACTTGAGTTGCTGAAGCCAAGGAATGATACGCTTCATGTCATCGTTTATGGATTTTTCAATTTCATCCAATGTTGCCTGGTCTAGAAGAAGAAAAAAATAGATATATATTTTCTGCTTTTTTTCTATCCAAATTAATAGCAACCGCTACTTGCTTACAAAACTCAGTGTTTTTGTGCTGTATGGTTGATCACTTTTGTAAAAAATAAAAAACAAATAAATAAAAATAAGTAGTGCATCTGAAATGACTGTCGTTCAGGTTTAAAACTTCAGAGATGTGCTTTTTTTCTTGAGATCAGACTCCTTTTACTAACGAGGCTTTTGAAAAAAATTGTATGAATTATTTCTCTAAACAGACCGTCACCAGTTAAAGGAAGTTAAATCAACTTATTTTAATGAGGAATAAGCAACCCATGTAAAACCAAGACCTGCAGGCTGATCACACACAATTTTAATGATAATGCCGTGGGATCTTGCTAAGAGAGTGATGAAATCATACGAGGTGTCACACAAAATTGACTAATTCCTTGGCCAGTCATTCCCTTGATGAGCTTGTCCACAGCGTCAGCATCGACACTTTCTGGCATTTGCGATGAAGCTTCTTCCCAGAGTACACGGTACCTTGCATATCAAACTCCCAGAGACCTAGAACGCTTGTGGGATATACTCAGTGCCTCCATTCTGGCTGCCCCAAATGTTTCCATAACAGATTTTATCCACATGAACAAGTTTTCTTTTTTTTTTTTAATCTGTAGTCTGTTTTCTGATGTAATATTCTTGATCCACTCAGGACATTCCTTCTGATGAAACATATACAATGCTTGTTTTTGGCCATAGCCTTTTTAGATGTAGTGGTCACCAACTGAAAATCCCCCGGCTAGCAGCAGAAAGAAGCAAGGTTCCAAAGAACTTCGGGACAGAGGGAACCCAGTAAGGCTGTGTGAGTGGCCTATAATGGCACAAAGAGGGAGGAATACCCAATCCGAGCAGGTAGAACAAAATAATTGGGGATCCTAGAGAACCCTTTTTAATTTGTGGCAGAAATGGTCTAACACCTCAGTTGGAGTGGCCATATTGTGTGCATCATCATGGGGACGAGAAATAAATATATACATAGGCGAAAAAAGTTTGTGAACCTCAATGATAATTATGGGAATTCCATAGTTTGTGTAAGGTAATAAGATCAGAGCAGGATGTAATTTCTCTTCAGAAGGACTTGGAGAGACTGGAAACGTGGGCAGGTAAATGGCAAATGAGGTTTAATACAGATAAATGTAAGGCTATGCATTTGGGATGCAAGAATAAGAAGGCGACTTACAAATTAAATGGAGATATATTGGGGGAATCCTTGATGGAGAAGGATTTAGGAGTGCTTGTAGACAGCAGGCTTAGCAATAGTGCCCAATGTCATGCAGTAGCTGCAAAGGCAAACAAGATCTTATCTTGCATCAAACGGGCACTGGATGGAAGGGAAGTAAACATAATTATGCCCCTTTACAAAGCATTAGTAAGACCACACCTTGAATATGGAGTACAATTTTGGGCACCAATCCTAAGAAAGGACATTATGGAACTAGAGAGAGTGCAGAGAAGAGCCACCAAATTAATAAAGGGGATGGACATTCTAAATTATGAGGAGAGGCTAGCTAAATTAGATTTATTTACATTAGAAAAGAGGCGTCTAAGAGGGGATATGATAACCAGTGTTCGACAAACCTATACATTTGCTCGCCCCGGGCGAGTGGATTTAATCCCAGGGCGAGTAAATATTGGCCCAAGCAGCACACGTTTGGTACTAGGTGGCGAGTAGATTTTTTTGTGTGGCGAGTAGATTTTTTTGGTGATTTGTCAACCACTGATGATAACTATATACAAATATATTCAGGGACAATACACAGAGCTTTCAAAAGAACTATTCATCCCACGGGCAGTACAAAGGACTCGGGCCACCCCTTAAGGTTGGAGGAAAGGAAATTTCACCAGCAACAAAGGAAAGGGTTCTTTACAGTAAGGGCAGTTAAAATGTGGAATTCATTACCCATGGAGACTGTGATGGCAGATACAATAGATTTGTTCAAAAAAAGGTTAGACATCTTTTTAGATGGGAAAGGTATACAGGGATATACCAAATAAGTATACATGGGAAAGATGTTGATCCAGGGATTAATCCGATTGCCAATTCTTGGAGTCAGGAAGGAATTAATTTTTCCCCTTAATGGGTTTTTTTGTTTGCCTTCCTCTGGATCAATAAGTAAGTATAGATATAGAATAAAGTATCTGTTGTCTAAATTTAGCATAGGTTGAACTTGATGGACGTACGTCTTTTTTCAACCTCATCTACTATGTAACTATGTAACTATGTAATAGTTTTTCCATGATCACTTTCTTGAATGAAACCCAGTCTTTCGTTAAATATCCAAATAGGGTTTATATTAACCAATTCCATGTCTTTTGAAACAAAATGATGTATGAATTAGACAAACAATGAGTAATTAAGGAGTCAGGATATGTGCAAAAGTAAGTGAAACCCTAGTTTTATCAGGTAAATTAAAGGGGATAATTAGAATCAGGTGTTTAAATAATTAGGTAGATCTTCAGGGGCGAGTTTGGAAGGTCCCATCCAATATAAAGATCAGAAGCTTTGTGAGTATTGTCTTCACCGTATAGGTGTGCGGAAACACATCAAGCAGTTATTGATGTCCATCAGTGTAGAAAGGGTTACAAAACCATTTCTAAGGATTTGGGGCTCCACCAATCCAGTCTGACCGATAGTCTACAAATGGAGAAAGTTCAAGACCACAGCCACTCTATCCACGAGCGGTCGTCCTATCCAAATCTCAGAACAAATCAGCATATCATCCAGGAAGTCACAAAGAGCCCCAGAGTAACATCCAAGGATCTGCAGGGCACTCTTGCCTTAGCTAATGCGTGTTCAGGACTCAACTATCAGAAAAAGACTGAAGATTAGTGTTCATGGAAGCATAGCCAGGAGGAAACCACTGCTCTCTAAAAAGAATATTGCTGCCCGTCTGAAGTTCGCCAAAGAGCACATAGATCAGGCCCGTCAAAATCAGAATAACGTGGGGGACGATTTTTATGTCCGACTGCAAGACTCGGGCCGCACCAGAATTTTTTTCTATAAACAGTCACTAACACCTACGCGTACACTTTCCTGACGTTTTCCTTAATAAAAATACGTTAAGGTGGCCGGTATCTCCCCTCTTCCCCTGCCCCACAACATACAATACACACCACAATACCATCACCACCCCCACAATTCCATCTCACCCGCACATCAGCCCTCCTCCCCAATTGCCCCACACCTGCACCCCTCCCATTGGGGTGCCATGCGGCCTTCTTCCGGCACGCACCAGCGGATGAGCATGCAGGGGGGGAGGAGACGGTGCAGGGGTGCACCAGCAGGGGAAGCGGCGTAGGCAGCAACTTTCAGTGCTCGCTGGACCGCCCTAGTCACTAGGCATGGCTCTCATCTCAGCTCTCCAATCTGTCGGCTCACTGGACCGCATGCGGCCAACAGGCCGTGAATTTGACAGACCTAACAGATGACCCACAAGACTTCCGGAACAATGTTGTCTGGATAGATGAGTCAAAAGTTTTAACTTTTTGGCCTCAATGAGAAATGTTGTTTGATGAAAACCAGACAGACACTGCGTTCAAACAGAAGAACCTCATCCCAACCGTCAAGCATGGTGGTAGGAGTGCTTTGGTTTGGGGCAGTTCTGCTGCCTCTGGACCTGGATAGCTTGCCATCATTGACAGAACGTAGAATTCTGCATTGTATCAGAAGATCCTAGAGGAGAATGTCAGGCCATCAGACCGTGATCTGAAGCTGAAGCAAAAGTGGGTAATGCAGCAAGACAATGATCCTAAACATACAAGCAGATCTACAAAAGAATGGCTGCAGAAGAAGATATTCTGCATTTTAGAATAGCCTTGTCAAAGTTGGAACCGAAACACCATCGAAATGTTGTGGCAGGACCTTAAGCGAGCAGTCCATGCAAGAAAGCCATCAAATGTTAGAGTTGAAGCAGTTCTCTAAGGAGAAATGGGCCAAAATTCCTCAAAACCAATGTGAGACACTGACAAGCAGTTATAGGAAACACTTAGTTGAAGTCATTGCTGCTCAAGAGGTACTGAATCTAAAAAGGTTCACATGCTTTTTCACAGATGGATATTAAATGTTGAATCATTTGTAGATAAATGTTGAAAAAGTATCATGTTTGTGTATCATTTGTTTGACCAGGTAATCTTAATATATAAAATAGAAATTTGTGGGATTGTTGCTAGATGTGGTGAATCTGATTGGTCCGTGGGTCCGCGACTCATTGGCCAACAGGTACGCTGACATCACAGACAGAAGAAATGGTAAACCGCGGTCACAGCAACTCCAACAGCCAACGCATTGAAAAAAGTAAAAAAACTTTGAAAAAGTCCATCATTGGACGAAACGCGTCAGAGTGTACTGCTGCTGATGTTCACTGTTGGTCCTCAATAAAGTTTTTTACTTTTTTCAATGCGTTGGCTGTTGAAGTTGCCGTGACCGCGGTTTACCATTTCTTCCCTGTTTGACGTCACTTCCGGCTGGAGCACGCCGACACCTCGAGCAGCAAAGACAGAAGCTGCACACATTTCAGCGTCCTGACAAGATAGAAATGGAGTCTGTGAGTACTGACCAGCTGAACGGCTTATCGCAGGACACAGGGTGGAGGTGAGGCTGACGGACACCGGATCAGTGACTTACCTTGAGGCGCCTCTCCAGGAGCCCACCACCCTAATGTGATTCCGGATGGGCTTATATAGCCTTATATTTATAATTTTTCATGAGTGGTGTCTTTCTCCATGACCAATGGACAGTATCGATTTTAGCCTGGGTAGTAGCCTCGGTACACCTAGGGGTTAATCCCCATATCTCTCTACGACATCACAG
>WSYH01006438.1:0-38257 GCA_036426205.1 Ascaphus truei
CTCGCGCACTGTCACAGTCTCGCACACTCGCGCACTGTCACAGTCTCGCACACTGTCACAGTCTCGCACACTGTCACAGTCTCGCACACTGTCACAGTCTCGCACACTGTCACAGTCTCGCACACTGTCACAGTCTCGCACACTGTCACAGTCTCGCACACTGTCAGTCTCACACACACACAAGCAAAGTTTGCAGCAAAAGCAGCCTCTCTCCCTCCCTCCAGTAGCTAACATTTAAGGAGAAGGAGAAACCCCAGCATCTCCACCCCTTGTGTTGTGTTTGTTTGTTATCCTTGTCCGCAACTCCGCTCTTGTTTTACCAATTAGGTATACTATCAGTGGTTAGGTTCCACTGTTTGGCTGTTTTGTATAATCTGATTATAGGCGCTGTAATCTTTTTATATCTATATATGTGCGGACACGCAATTTTGTGACTACTACCAGCTTCAAATTGCAAGGTCCAACATAACTATCCTCACACTGATGACACCCAAAGGGTGAGATGGTTGTCTGTGAGTAGTCTGTGAGTAGGCTTGCTGACCACTGACCACTTCTTTAACCCAGGCTTTGCTGACAAAGCTGTGACATAAGCTTCTAGGGATCCATGCTAAAATGGATCCCTAGAAGGGATTTCCTATGTTGTTTGTCTCCTTTATGCTCCCCCTGGATTGTGAGAATACAGTTCAGCTTCTTGGGGTACAGAGTGAAATGGAGAGAAATGCATATACTGTATACACACATACATACATTTTGTCTACAGAAAAAAGAAAAGAAAACCTTGGCTGCATTAAAATTACCACCGTTTTGGAGGATGTTACTTAGATGGTGCTTTTGTTATAACCAGCAAGCACACAGTGTGTTTTCACACCAATAGTCTAGGAAGTAAAGCCAGCACCCCCATTCCTCCCATGTTGGAAAACGAAGTGTAATTTGGTAAAACAGAATAAAATTTTCTGGACAAGGGAGACCTCGATATAAAAATTATAATTGTTGAAATAGCTTAACAGTGGCAAGAACACTGCTTTTAAAGTGGGTAAATCTGGTCCAAATCCCAGTATAATATTTGTGACCTTGGGCAAGTTACTTTATTGTATCCCCACCAAAAATTAGATTCTCCAAAAAGGGGAGCGAAGAAAAACAATAGCGCAATAATGTTGGAACATATATGTGATGGGATCCTGCTGTATCTTCTTAAGTATCTACTCACGTTCTTCAATATAAAAAAGGCACATCTCATACAAAGAAAGTGCCCCAAGTTTGAGACATGTTTTCTTCAATATAAAAAGGCACGAGTAGATACTTCAGAAGATACAGCAAGACCCCATCACATATATGTTGCAACGTTATTGCGCTGTTGGGTTTTTTCTTCAATTTTCGGTGACGTCCTACACGCTTCTTCTTTCTGGAGAATATTACATGTGTGAAGGAACTCAGGAGACTGTTCCTTATTCTAAGGTTTGAGTGGAGGATTTTTTATTCCTTACACAAGTGTTTTTATTTTTATACATGTTCTTATTCACTATTACTATAAGTGCACCGAATAGTTAAATATTTCTACAAGTTAAATTTTCATTGCCGCATTGTGTATAATTTTGTCACAGTATTAATGAGTCACTATTATTTAACGGACCTACACTGTGGGAGCACTGGCCAATACATTTTTGGGTGAAACCAAAATTATATTGTAAGCTCTTCGGGGCATTAATTATGCCTTCAAAATTCTATGAATTCTATGAACAGTGCTTTGTACAATGTTAGCACTGTACTAGAATTTTTTCAAATAATAGAACCATCATTTGTTGTAATATTGAAGACAAAATGAATAATACTCGTGACTATATGAGAGTCTATTTTGTAATATCTTACAATAGTTCAAACTCATTTGACGTTCGTTACTAATAAAGAAGGTTGCTACAGTACAAGTCACACTTCTCATGCGAGATAAAGGAGACCTTTATATGTTATGTTTTGAGACAGTGCTTTGCATGTTTGATACTCTAAAATGTATAAAAACCTAAAACTGAATCTTAATTCAGAGATGATGGGCCTTTAAATGTTTTCTAGGTAACAAATAATTTAAAAAGCAGAGTTTAAATTAAAGCAGACATTTTCTGGAACTCCACTAATTTGCACAATTCAAAATGATGTAAAGATTGACAATGCTATTACCTTTCAGTCCATGTTTAAGACAATGCTCCATAATTACAAAGAATTGCTGGAGAGGTGGGTATTCAGAATCCAAACTTCTACCAAGGTTTAAAGATGACTGAATCAATGCTTTTATACTGAGTTTCATCAAATTCATTAAGTTGGCACGTTCATCCATCCTGTCACCTATGGAAGAAACATACAAGAATTGATCTCTAGGCAGTCAACACAATGTTTGGTACATAAGCAACTTATAAAACTATAAAGATACAGTCACTGCTAGGACAAAAGTGAACTACTGAACTATGTTTAATTGGTGAATTAAGTATAATGTAATTGTTGAATATAAATATTTCCACAGTAACAAAGTACCTGAGAATATAGTTCCATTTTCACTCCTCACTTTCTCTTTTTTCTTTATTTGTAAATTATGTCACTTTGACAAGTAAAAAGGTGTTACATGAAGGGTTTTTAAATCTTTCAAGAAATTCAATAACCAGGGGTGTGCAAACTTTTTCATTGCACTGCCTGTGACAGGGCTGCTTGACAACTTTTGTGTAAAGTAAAAATGCATATTTGTTATTTTGCAAATCAGTGCACCACTTGTGGCAGTCTTTTCTGTTTTCTTGCCTTTACAGAGCTACAAAGGGATTTGCATAGCCTTTATTTTTTAAATATCAAGTAACAGTATTACAATACACTACCAAGTATTTTGCGATTGCCGGTACCTTTTTAGGTATTGGAATGGATTTCTTTTCAATGTTTTGAATTTGCCATAATTTTTATTTATTTTTTTAAGATGTTTTAGTGTGCAATATTTGTATGTTTATATACATTAATGTTTGTTTTATCAGCATAGTAGTTTTTCTGGCCATTTAGTGTCCGTTGTGTTGTGGTCTGAAACCAGAAGGGACAGTGGAGGTGTGTTCATCCATTCCCCCTTCCCTGCTTTCTCGACGACATTTCTCCCCGCTAGCACCAGAGGGAGGGAATTCCCTTCGGGACGTCTACTTAACGAGAAGGCTCCTTGTGACCTTGGGCAAGTCACTTTATCTCCCTGTGCCTCAGGCACTAAAAAACAGATTGTAAGCTCCACGGTGCAGGGACTGTGTCTGCAAAATGTCTCTGTAAAGCTCTACGTAAAACTAGTAGCGCTAAACAAGAACAAACAATTATTATATTAATTTTTAACAGACAGTAGTGACCTAGACTATTCAGTCTGACAACGCGCCAGGAGAGGCACCAAACGCATTAGAGTATTTTTCCCTCACCATGATGTTTATGTGCTAAATAAAATAGATTTTTATCCACTACTGCTCAGTACGCCAGCTTTTCTCTGTGTGCTGTGCACCACCATTTTTGTTTGCCTACTTTATCTTACCCAAGCGGCAGGAGCACGCCAACGTAACTCACGGTGAAGGGGTACCCAGGCCATGAAATAAAAGCATTCTGCTCGGCTGGGTTCCCCTGAGTCAGATAAAGTGACTGTAGCGTTTCAGTTCTGCAGACAAGGGCAAGCTGCAGTCCTATTGATTTGTCGAAAATGTGCCCGCTAGGAATAAGGGGCTTCTGTTACTGTTTAAAGAGTTAATTGGATAAGTGTGCCTGTGGTTATGTGGTGGGGCCCGGCATTGCAACCCTGTATCAATGTGTAACTGCAAACAAGCAAGGGAAGCCTTAACCACGAGCTAAATTGGTTAAGTGGTCTGCGGTCATGAAAAGATGCTAGATTGCAACAATGTATAATGTGGTCTCATCATCCTATTAAGGTCAATTGGTGAAGTCCGCCTGCGGTTATCGATTGGGTCCAGGCATTGCAACATTGCATCCCGGCCCCAAACCACAGACCGGGGAAAGTTAAACCACATCACAGCCCACACATAATTAGCTAGCTAATTTTTAATAGGAATGTCCTAGCTCGCTGATTTTTTATATGCAGAGCACTAGGGGATAATCATATAACCAGGTATAGTTATGATACTCTAACAGTTATTTAAAGTCATAAATGAGAAGTAGCTCTGATTTTAGTATTTTAAAGTTATAGGAACCGGGACATTTACATTTCAGCCAGACAGGACAGCGGATACATTAGGAATTCACTATTGTCATTTATGATCAGCCATTCCAGGGGTGAGTCATGCATAACGTAAGTCCGGACTTCTGAGACTCCCTGTGGAGATGACTCCAGAGTGTCTACGAAAGTCCGGGGCTTCAAAAAGGTACCGACCTGGTGAAAGTGCTAAATACAATGAAGTGTATATAAACAGATTGCTTAGCAAATGTCCGGGGATCCTGGAGGAAGGTAGACATTCTGCCGCCGTGCAAGGGGGCTTGGTCAGATATGTTAAGCGGGTTGTGCGAGGTTAGCGCATGACCCTTGGCATACCGTGAAGCCCTTTACCCGGCTGCAGTAACTGTTAGCAATCTTGCCATAGGGTGGGAATTTGCTTCCCACGCCAAGATTGGCTGTGTATTACCCAAATAGGCTTGGGAGGGTTTTATAAGCCCGTGCAGGTGACGAACTAATATTGCTGAAATGAAGAAACCGTTGATATGTTACTGAAATGGACTGGGGGGGTCTCTGGAGAAGGATTGAAAGTGATGTTCCGTTTCCATTTTGTAAAATCTGTTGTCTTCAGTTTCCATTTTGTGTGAAGGAATGTGTATGTGGTGTGTAGATGGGAGGTTTCACTTCTAGTAATTTAAACCATGTGGCCAATCCCAAATTCCTGCTATAGAATACTTCTCAAAAAATCTTCCAATTTAAACACTACAAGCATACCCCGCATTAACGTACGCAATGGGACCGGAGCATGTATGTAAAGCGAAAATGTACTTAAAGTGAAGCACTACTTTTTTCCTACTTATCGATGCATGAACTGTACAGCAATCGTCATATACGCGCATAACTGATGTAAATAACACATGTGTAAAAGGCTCTATAGTCTCCCCGCTTGCGCACAGCTTCGGTACAGGTAGGGAGCCGGTATTGCTGTTCAGGACGTGCTGACAGGCACATGCGTGAGCTGCCGTTTTCCTATTGAGCGATATGTACTTACTCGCGAGTGTACTTAAAGTGAGTGTCCTTAAACCACGGTATGCCTGTATTCTTTCTTTCTGTGCCTTATATCATATATAATATTAGCCGTATTGTCAGCTACATGGGTACAACATTCTTCTCCACCACTACACCAACATTTCTGCTCTTATAGTTACATTACAGGCATACCCCGGTTTAAGGACACTCACGAGTAAGGACATATCGCCCAATAGGCAAACGGCAGCTCGCGCATGCGCCTGTCAGCACGTCCTGAACAGCAATACCGGCTCCCTACATGTACAGAAGCTGTGCACAAGCGGGGAGACTATAGAGCCTGTTACAAATGGGTTATTTACATCAGTTAAGCACGTATATGACGATTGTGGTATAGTACATGCATCAATAAGTGGAATAAAGGTAGTGCTTCACTTTAAGTATATTTTCGCTTTACATACATGCTCCGGTCCCATTGCGTATGTTAATGCGGGGTATGCCTGTACTTACTTTAAAACTAATTGAAAACAATTTTAGAATCCTAGCAAATTCCTATCTCACAGACATGTACCCTTCTGTGTAAATTCCTGTGAAAACGGTGGGGCCTAGGGCTGCAGCTGTGGGCTACAGACATGAGAGCTGTTTTGATTTTTAGGTTCAGTCTCTCATTTTCCTTGCAATTAATATAACGTGGAGTTATTTTTTCTTCCCCAGCACCCTCCTTTTCCGCAATAGCATTCTTTTGACCCATTTTAACTTTTACACATAGAACTTTTGTCCACACAGAGAATTGATTTCACACAGTATTTCTCACTCAGAGAATTTTCTCCACACAGATTGTAACAACTGCAGATTTTGAAGTTACTCTCATCAAGACACCCCCTAAGTATCACACAGACCACTAAGTATCACACAGTATCAATTGATTCTTACAGAGGCGGCACATCTTATTCTAACATTTCCCGCACGGCAGGATGTGTGCGGGCAACATGGTGACGCGGCCTGTCCGCGCGTCACTGTGACGTCACTGTCACGTGCGCGCCCGGCTTCCCCGGCTTCCCCGACACCCCTGAAGTTTGAAGTGAGGTAAGCGGGGGTACGGGGAAACAGAAGGGGCGCAGCAGGAGCAGCCAGGGGGTCGGGAAGGGGGCACAAAAATGCGCGCGAGTGGAGGGGGTGCACGGAAGAGATGCGGCTGGCTCCCGGTCTAGTTTCAGCGCCAGCCGGAGTAAGCCCCGGTCAACCGGCGGCTTTTGTAAGAATAAGCTGTGCCGGGACAGTACATTAACCTACTTAGAATTTCTATAATGTCACCCAGACTAACCTTCAGAAACATGGCCTCATATGAAACACCCAACTCCTTAAACGAAAGGCCTGAATAGAGGCCAGTTCTAACCAGGTTTAATGAGCTATAACATGATTGGTTTAAGAATTAAGCAGTGGTTAGTATAATCTGCCTAGTAACACATTTTGAACAAAGGAAATTAAATGTATAAAGAGGCTGCTTGGACACTCCCTGGCAGAGAGAGTCTTGTAGACTTTTGAATGAGTATGATCATACATTGCAATAAACTACTTATTATCAAATGAACCCGTTTGTCAATTTGGAACATTGACACAGGCTATCGGGTGAGTGTTAACTGTGATCCATCTGAAGGTATAGCGTGCGGTACAGAGACAATTCCATCGCAACCAAGGAATGTACCCCACTACGAAAGTTCGTTAGAACTAAGGACTTGTGAACGAATTCTGCAAGGGCAGAACAAAGATATTTCTTTTGGCGTAGATACGGGGGCTGCAAGCGGCGCCCCTATCCAAAGACTGTTTCGCGTCTCTTGTTTGCTTTATCAGTTCATAGCGTTTCCTTTTGGCCTTGCCACTTCCCCAAGCACCTTCACAAGATGCTTGGGGAAGTGGCAAGTATGGAAGGAAGGTATCCAAATATGTGCTAAGTGAAGGTGAAAAAGACGGCGCTAACTCTATTAGTGTACACTTGTGTTATACAGTGATTAATAATTATAATCAATTGATTAATAAACAATAGTGACGTGATAAAACAACGTGCAAACAATGGTAAGTTCAAACCCCCTGCTCAAACCCAGCTGGTAGGGACTGGTTCCACTAGTCCCACAAGTCGTCACTCTCCAGTTGCAATCCAGGGGGAGAACAATTGTCAATGCGAATTTGAATACAAAGTCAACCCCTTATAAATGTAAATGTGAATTCTTATGAAAAATCAATTTATATACATAACGGAGCTCTCCCACATTTTTTATCCACCCCACATTGAATAATGTGCGGTAAAATATTTTTCAGAATATTTTCTAGTTTGAAAAACTCATTTTAGTGCCCCTGCTGGGTCCAAACAGGACATTATTTTTTTTCCCCCATAGCATTCAACCCGTTCGCATTAACCCGTTCCTATCCTCATCCTTGTCCAATCCTACACCTCGTTCCCACATATTCACATTGCGGGTAAATTAACCCAGTGTGTCACCCCTGAAGTATTTGTAAAACAGAAATACCTGAATATATTTGAAATGTATTCAATAATGTAAAAGAAGCCACAATCTTATCCCTCAACCTTGCATAATTATATTTGCCACATCAGGTTAATTGTAACACCACGTTGAAAAGATAGAGAATCCAATTCCCATTTAAACAAGTGCTCCCTCATGCATATGGATGCCGAGATAGTAATCAGTGCAGACCATTTTATATACAAGTGTTCTGGATTAAATGCCAATCATGCAGGGTATATATAGATACTAAAGAGGAGAGGGCGGTACACTCCTGAGGAAGCCACGCACCTATTGGCGAAACGCGTAGAGTGGTAGTCGCCCTGAGATGAGAGAATCTGTAGCAGAGCCTGCAGACCCACGACCGGAAGTGACGTATCACGACCAACCGGAAGTGACGTATCGGAGCCTGCCGGGCAGGACAGTCCACTCGAGAGGGAGCTCCAGGCAGAGACCCAAACAGCGTCCTGCAATACCAACGAATCGGACGGGAACAACATACCCCAGAGGGAGCCCACGAGGGGGAGAGTCCCAGAGAGCGGTGTCCCACGCAGAGTCCACACCGGAGGTGGTCGGTGAGCCTGAAGTTAACAGCTTTCTCTCCTTGATCACATTGAATGTGATACACGCATGAAATACTTGTTTTTATTGTAAGTGTTCATTTTTAACCCTATAAAGTCGAGTTTTTTTATAGTACTGGTCTGCACTATGGTTATCTTTTCTTTTACATACACATTGCTGCTGAGCTGAGATTTGGAGTCCCCACATCCCTGGTTGAGAAACCCTCCTTGCTGAGACCATTGTGTCAAACCGCTTGTTTTTGACTTACATCTTGTAAGTAGGCAACACATATGAGCCAAGATTCACCATAGATTTTATATACAAGTTATAAAACTGTCTGCACTTAGATTGTTTTTTGTTCTATTTCCCTTTATGCTCCCCCAGGATTGCAACTGGAGGTATCCAAATATACCATTATTTGGATGACATTTTAAGAAAGGAACAAGACAAGTCTTACTCCAACATTTGACAAGCGTGCTGGATTTCTTGACAATACTTGGGTAGTTAGTGAACTTTGAAAAAAATTCAAATTTTCCCAATGCAAAACTTCACATATTTGGGAGTACAATTTGATACTCGAAATATCAGAACAACCAGGTCCACCAATCAGCTGTCAGCAAGTCAATGTAGGAGTATCATTGGTACGCTCTTGGCCACTATTCAAGTGGTAAAATGGGCAAGATGGCACAAGGGTGTCAAGGGGAGACTCCTGGAGCGGGTAGGACCTCAGTGGCTGGAACAGCGGGGAGCAGTCAAGAACTGTTGGGGTCACAAGCAGGATTCGGTGGCAGGCAGCAAGCGGGATCGTCGGGGTCCAGGCAGGGGTCGGCAACAGGAAATCAGGAGCAAGGCAGAGGAGCAAGTACTGAGACTAGGGAGCAGGGACTGAGACCAGGGAACAAACCAGATCATAGACAAGGGCCTTTAATTAATACCGGACACAATACAGAACAGGAACATAAGCAAAAACATGGGCATGGGAGTCTGGACACAAAGGCAAGGGAGAAACAGGAAACTATAAGGACAGAGGACAGGAGCACCAAGAGGAGACAGACAGACAGAGAACCCCCAGAGCAGACTGAAAACAGCAACACACCGACGGACAGAGAAAGGGAGATTTAGGACACTGTCAGGGCTATTCCTGAAATTACTCCCCCCCTCGAGCGTTCTCTGAATGATCCTCCAGGCTCTTCCCAGAGGCCTTGATGAAAGGCAGACTCAGGGTGACTCACCTCTCGTGGTATGTCGAGCAAAATACTTGTCACCAGTGTGACGTGCAGGAACCAGTAACCGGTACATCAGGCGTTACAAGGAACTTCCTGACGGTGCGTTTAACTTAAATGCATGGACATCAGGAACATGGGCATCAGGAACGGGTGCCCAGGCTCTCCATATGAGTCACGTAGAGTAAATTAGTGATATGCGCTCCAACATTTAAATCCTTACCTCCGTTTTTCTAAATATGGATCAATAAAAGAATATATTTTTTATCAGTTTTTTGGTGTGGGAACCACTCTATTTGTGGCTGTGCGTTGGAGTGTTTTTTCCTCTGGATTCTCCATATGAGTCAGTGGGAACATTGAGTTAACTCTCCGAGGTCTCTTTTTGTGACCAAAATAGTTTTGGCATCTCCTTCTCCAACTTCATTGTGGCGAGAACGGAGGTGATCAGGCCTGAATAAAGGTGTTATACCCGGCTGGTCATCCTCCCCTTGCATTGGGAATGAAGAGGTTAAACGTATTTGCCATGCATTGCTGTGTTTGCCCTGTCCCAGCCGTTTTTACCCCCATTTGCAGGCCATTCCCTGCCTGCTGTAGTAAAAGAAAATGTATTGCCTGCTATATTCTGTGGAGACACAAGATGGGAGTAGTGAGCACCACAGTAAGCATTGATTGAATACGCGTGGCTGCGGTTAAGCCGTCTATGTAAAAGCATGGGAATCCATTTACTATTGGTTTAACCTGTAAGCACAAGTCAATTGGATAAGTGGTTTGCGGTTAGCTGTACCGATAGAAAGCAAACCGAGGAACGGATACATTCTAACTTGAAAGACGGTCAGTCAATTGACTTGGGAACTGTGTCAAATGACGTGAGAATTCATGAACTTGGTTTCCCGAAGCCGGCATTTCAATTAGGAAGGCTAACTCGAGAACGGAGGCACCCAGCATCCTGGTTTTTGGGGTGCATATGTAATAAAACACATGACTTTACATGAAAAAATTAGAGTGAAAATACACCCAGAACATTACGTTTAATAAAGTGTGTAAATTGTGTGTTTTAACTGTATGGGCAGGACTTGTTCCTATAAGCCCGGGAAGAATTCCTCTGACCTGAAGATAGGGTGGGGGGGAATGAGCTGCGGGTATTTTATTCCTGACAATTCAAAGGGATTCCGCTGACCAGGTGCCCATCAGTCTAGAGAAGTGACAAGGATGAAAGACCCCAGAGCAACCTAATGTATACATGGCCGGATGCCTGAGATGTCGTAGATCCTGGGCCATGGACACCTTCGCGCCAAACCTCAGACTAAGAGGCGCCAGAAAGAGGGTGTACATCAGGTATGCTAAGTTGCCCGGGTGTCAAGCCGACACATGCGCTTTGCAAACAAGGAAGCCTTTTTGCCCTGTTTTGCAAACTGCGGGCAACGTGTCTATTGGTGGGTTAAATTTTTTCAGAATGGGGATTGGGTGCTCATGTTAAAGGTAGGCAAGAATTGTCTATAACTGTGCCGACCGAGCGGCCCCCGGTGTGTTCGTGATTCTTGATCCATGATGTGAATACGCAAGACTTTGTTCCACCACAGCGACAGCCGGTCCCGGAGAGAAGGGGTTAATAACACCGTAACTAAGGATTTACCCCAAACTTCGGAATTCGTTAGCCCTAGTAACTCTTGAACGAATTCTAACGAATCTCTACGAAATTCTTTGAGGTGGCTGTGTTATTAGGTCGGCAAGTTGCGATCTAGCCACGGGACCTTTAAACCAAGATTGCATTTCTTGCTCTTGCATGCAAAGGACAATTTATTTCGTTCCCTTATCCCTGTAAGTGTTGTTTTAAGTGTATTCTGCAGATGTCGTGTGTTTGTTTATTAAGGAAATAAATCACAATTTATTTTGCAACTTATTCTGTTCAATCGAGTACTCAGAAATATAAATGTGTTGATAAAGTTGGTGTCCATCGTGACATTCATCTTTTCAGACTCCAATTTAGCACTAAATGTCTGTTCCTTGTAACCTTTGCTCAAGTCAAGCAAAGCCTCTGCCTGCTTGCTTTTGAATTCTGCCTGATGTCCAGAATCTGTTTCTACTGTCCCAGTCTCCTGCCGTTTTGTGGAATCACTTAATGAGCATTTAAGACCAGCTATTTCAGTTATTAGCTCTTGAAGCTGTCCTTCTGCATTTCCTTTCCCACTCAATGCAGTTGCCAGTGCAGCTTACTTAGGAGTTAAATCACGATTCCACATCTCCCAGCTGACTCAGAGCAAAGTTTAAATCGGTTTCCTTTTCTTTATTTTTGACCTGCAGCTGCCGGTACTCCTCCTGGACCTTATCCAGCTCCAGCAGGGCCTTCTCAAGGACTGTGTGGTCAAGCAATTTGCAGGCATCAGCCAATTTTACCTCCT
Organism: Ascaphus truei; assembly: GCA_036426205.1. Lineage (NCBI taxonomy): Eukaryota > Metazoa > Chordata > Amphibia > Anura > Ascaphidae > Ascaphus > Ascaphus truei. Next base: position 11,885 of record WSYH01006438.1, read on the forward strand.
AGTTCAGTGTCAGGCCGGCCACTTGACGGATGGACACGTCCTCTATCTTCCTTTTTGGCGAGCTGTATTTTGAGCTCAGCGATCTGCGCCTGCAGCGCTGTGAGTTTCTGGGATGTGAGTTCAGCTGCCAGCTTTAGGTCTTCCACTTACAGGCTCAGCTGCAAGTTCCACTCCACAGCGAGAGACCCCTGTTTAAGTGCATCCTACAATTCTCCTCTCAGGGCTCACTAAAGCCTGATAAAGTTGCACTCAAAAAGTCTATACACCATAAGTAAGGTATTAATATCGTATTCTCTTCTGTCGATACATATAACCCAAATATTGGGTCAAGGGACCACCTATTGATGAACTACTAACAATCAAATATTAAAATAAAAAAAATAATAAAAATGTATTGAAATCTATTGAGCGACGAAAGACGTGAACAATATTATTTACAGTGTATAATTTAAAATCCCCAGTGGAAGAGACGGCATAAAGGATATAAGTAATGTACGGCACCTGGCCCTGATAGCATACATCCAAGAGTTCTCAAGGAGTTAAGCTCAGTAATAGCCAAACCATTATATTTAATATTCAAGGACTCCATTTCCACAGGCTCAGTACTACAAGATTGGCGTAAAACAGATGTGGTGCCTACATTTAAAAAGGGAGCTAGATCACAACTGGGGAATTACAGACCTGTAAGCCTGACTTCAATAGTGGGGAAACTACTTGAAGGTTTAATACGGGATAATATTCAGGAATATCTAATGGAAAACAAAATTATTAGTAATAGTCAGCATGGATTTATGAAGGATAGATCATGCCAAACTAACCTCATTGTTTGTAAAGGTGGTCCCGTGGGGTCCGATGGCGGAGCACTGCTGTATGAAGAAATTCGGGGCTGCACACCAGTTCCAGTTTAAAATGATTTATTAAGTGGTCATCTGGAGTCTACAGTAAACACTCTGACGCGTTTCAGGACGGTTGTCCCTTTATCAAAAAATACTCTTGATAAAGGGACAACCGTCCTGAAACGCGTCAGAGTGTTTACTGTAGACTCCAGATGACCACTTAATAAATCATTTTAAACTGGAACTGGTGTGCAGCCCCGAATTTCTTCATACAGCAGTGCTCCGCCATCGGACCCCACGGGACCACCTTTACCTACCTGAGATGCAGGCGTGATGCACGCACATTGCTGAGTCTGAGCAGCTGTTCCTCTGAGGCTCCATCATACAGTATGGGTATGTACTTTGGTTTTCTGGGGATTTAGACAGTACCTTTATGGTATATATAGAGTTCTGTGTATTGTCTCCAGTTACACCTGTACACCTATTTGTGTTATACCACATAGAGCCTCACACAGCCTAATTTATGCTCCAAGGACCAGATATAAGTTTAATTGAGACTTCAATCAAGCTATTTCCACACACAGCTGAGCCCTGAGGATTGGGATTATTCCCTATACACACAGCTAACCTCATTGTTTCTTTGAGGAGGTAAGTAGGAATTTTGACCAGGGTAATGCAGTTGATGTGGTCTACTTGAAAAGGCTTTTGATACGGTTTCACACGAGGTTGGTGTACACAATAAAGAAAATTGGACTCGGTAATAATATATGCACCTGGATTGAAAACTGGTTAAAGGACAGACAACAGAGGGTTGTCATAAATGGAACTTTTTCAGGTTGGGCTAAAGTCGTGAGTGGAGTACCTCAGGGATCGGTACTGGGACCCCTGCTTTTTAACTTGTTTATTAATGGCCTTGAGGTTGGCATCGAGAGCAAAGTCTCCATCTTTGCTGATGATACTAAATTGTGTAAGGTAATAGAATCAGAGCACAATGTAATTTCTCTTCAGAAGGATTTGGAGAGACTGTAAACATGGGCAGGTAAATAGCAGATGAGGTTTAATGCAGATAAATGTAAGGTTATGCATTTGGGATGCAAGAATAAAAAGGCGAATTACAAATTAAATGGGGATAAATTGGGGTAATCCTTGATGGAGAAGGATTTAGGAGTGCTTGTAGACAGCAGGCTTAGCAATAGTGTCCAAAGTCATGCAGTAGCTGCAAAGGCAAACAAGATCTTATCTTGCATCAAACGGGCAATAGATGGAAGGGAAGTAAACATAATTATGCCCCTTTACAAAGCATTAGTAAGCCACACCTTGAATATGGAGTACAATTTTGGGCATCAATCCTAAGAAAAGACATTATGGAACTATAGAGAGTGCAGAGAAGAGCCACCAAATTAATAAAGGGGATGGACAATCTAACTTATGAGGAGAGGCTAGCTAAATTAGATTTAATTACATTAGAAAAGAGGTGTCTACGAGGGGATATAATAACTATATACAAATATATACAAAAATATTCGTGGACAATACAAGGAGCTTTCAAAAGAACTATTCATCCCAAGGGCAGTACTAAGGACTCGGGGTCATCCCTTAAGGTTGGAGGAAAGGCGATTTCACCAGCAACAAAGGAAAGGGTTCTTTACAGTAAGGGCAGTTAAAATGTGGAATTCATTACCCATGGAGACTGTGATGGCAGATACAATAGAGTTGTTCAAAAAAAGGTTGGACATCTTTTTAGATAGGAAAGGTATACAGGGATATACCTGTTATGCTTTGCTCACCACAAACTAGACGAGACCCCTGTGCTGAGATGGGAATAGGCAAACACCAGCCACAGACACGGGGACCCCGTCCGGAATGAAGGATGGTCTTGCTGGCCGAGTCTAGGACAGGAGAGATCAGAATAAACGTATACTTGCTGGGTCCGATGCAGGAGAGGTCCAGAGCGTGGAAGGTACTATTGCCAAGATCAGGACTGGAGAAGAGCGGATCGTCGAAGTTCAAAGCCAGGGTCAGGGTACGAGAGGTGTGGAGAGCCAGGTGAAGCCGAGATCAGTATTCCACAGAGCGAAGGCTCCAAGGGCATGCTGGGTCGGTGACGAGAGATCAGAAATAGGAACAAGGTAACAGGACGGGAACAAGGCAGGTTAAGCAGAGGCAAACACAGGGTAACGTGAGTCTATCTAAACAAAACAATGTTCATGGCGCAGTGTTAGTTAGCACTGAAAAACACATAATACTGCAACTCCAAGTAGAAGATTCTCCAGGTCAGCAGACTCTTTGTAGACCCTCATATGAAGAAACACAAATGCAAGGATATAGTGCATTAACATTTACTTTAAGATGACAAACAACACAGAGGGGATGGTAACACACTCACACTCTCCCCGCTGGTAAGTAAACAAGAAGTGACTTCGGTCGCACTTCAACCCTTCTCCTTAGATAACAGCACCCGATGTGACTGCTCCCCTTCTCAGTCAGGAACAGACCGCGATTGCCTCTGCCAGTGTCTCTCACCCGCAGTGGGGGCACTCCGCTGCGTCGCGGCCATCTCAGAAGTCTCCTTCCAATCAGGGCTTCTCAGGAGATTGGGTTCAATGGCCTCAAAGCATCAAAAAAGGCCCAACATGTTTCGTCCCACCGGACTTCCTCTGGGGTCAAGAATAATGCTAACTTTGACGCACTTATATACCAAACTAGGCATCAGAAATAAAGCCAACTCAGCTGGATCCTACATAGTGAGTCAGTGATTAGCAGAGATGGTAATGCTTGTTCTAATTAGCAAAACCTGAGCTGGAATACACAGGCACCTCCCTACTTGAATGCTGTGAGGATTCTGGAGTCACATCGCTCACGGCGTGCTCCTCACTTACCTGCAGCTCCGTCTGGGTCTCCCGCGGCTCACATGGACTCCGGAAGCAAGCCGCCGATCTCCATTGCTCCTATGCGCGTGCACGTCTGCTTCCCTCTTCTGCCCTCGGATCAGGGCGTGGGTCCGCGCACGCAGCCACTGGTGCTGCTACACGGAGGCGCGGCCACACAGAGGCGCACCCGCCTCTTAAAGGCACAGCACCCCAAACTATTGCTACGTTTAAATGCAGTCAGACTACTGGACTTTATGGCTCCTCCCCTGGGACTCATTCTGGACCTATCCCTGCTGTAGCCTGGCCCTTCCACACACCTCCACCTTGCTGCTCTGCTATTGGACCCTCTCTCCTATATATACCTTGCAGAGTCACTAACTCATTGGCTGAGCATAGAACCAGTTGTTCTCATCACTCTCTGCCTCCCTAGTTCTATTTTGCAGAATTCCTCGTGAACCGAACCGGCTTCTGCTACATCTTCCTGTACCTCTGGCATCCCGAACTCGGCATACGGCTACACGACTCTCCGCACCTCTGGCATCCCGATCCTGGCTTACGGTAAACAACAACGTCCCTCTCTCTAACCCTGGACTTGGCAAACGGCCTCCACTACCAACCGTACCTCTCCTACCCAGATCCGGAATCCCAGACCAATCTACTCTCAAGACGTGCCCTCGTGGCTGTGGGTGGCGTTCTAACCTTTCCCACCTCAGCACCGCGGTCCCGTCTCGTTTGTGGTGAGCACATCCTTACATTATGCTCAGCCCTACAAACATGGACCCCGCTGAGGTGGAGCGCACTTTAAATGCCCATACTGCTCTTTTTACCCGACTAGAGGCTTATCTGGACCAAGCAGATAGATGGACGGATACGTTGCAGCAAAACGTCCATGCCCTTACTCTTCAAGTTCGAGCCCTCACTCGGCAACCTCCACCCGTGGCACCCTCTGCACTGGCTAATCCTTTTCCGACACCTCCGTTCGCTCCGGAACCACGTATTCCGACTCCAACACTTGATGGGGGGGATGCCACAGAGAGCTTGCCGGGGTTTATTAACCAGTATGTCTGTCCCAATTTCGTCTCTCTCCCTCTCGCTTGTGTAGTCTTCTTTCAGGGTTGGAGTACATCTACTCCCTTCTCACCGACCAGGCACTGGCATGGGCCTCTTCCATCTGGGAACAACAGGAGGGTCTCACACAGACATCGATCTCTTGTCGAGGAATTCCGAAGAGTTCTTCGATACCCCAGCACGGAAGTTTAACGGCAGCTTCTGCTCTCCACCACATAACCCAGGGAGATCGTTCTGTTGCCGTTATGCTGTGAGTTCCGCATCTTGCTGCTGAGACGGGTTGGAAATGAACTCTATCTTCTGCGTTCTGGCAGTTCTGTCTGAAACCCTAAAGGATGATGCTCGACGCGCGAGATCGTCCCACAACCTAGAGGAGTTAATCGCTTTGGCTGTTGTTCTGTGGATCAGTGCCACTGGAGGAAATTAGAACGTTCTCATTACCGTCAACGGTTTCAAGAAGTCTTGCTACCTCCTTCGTGGCTCCGTCACCTTCTTCCTGGGGACATTCCAGAACCAAGCAGTTGGGAGCAAAACAGGCTTGTCTCCTGTGAGAAACAACGTTGGCGCAAGGCCGACTTTGCAGTACTGTGCAATTCCAGTCACGCTTACCCCAGTGTCCTCACAAACCGGGGAAACGCCAGCTCCCAAGGAGATCCCGGAGAGTTTCGTGGGGAATACTGACATTTTCTCCCATGTTAAAGACGTCCTTCCACCAGGATAACCCTGCCATAACACTGTCTGGAGAGGGTGATTTTAAGTTCACCCGGGCACAGGCAGGCGTTCATTGATTCCGGTTCTGCAGGTAATTTCATTGATGAGGACTTTTGCTAGACAGAACAATATCCCATTTATCAACAGAGGACACCTGTAGGCTGGAGGCCATTGACGGTACGACCTTACTAAGCCGGGTATTTATCACGCTACAGACGGGTGCCTCTTCGACTGCAGTTCGTCGACGTCCATACGGAATCATTACCTCGATGTAATCCACACTCCCTTGCTGAGTTGATTTGGGTCTTCCTTGGCTTAAACTTCATAATCCTCGCATCGACTGGACGGATCGGGAACCCGTTCAGTGGGCTTTCTTGTGCCAAGACATGTACCCAGGGTTTTCCAGGATATGGTGGGAGTGTCTACCAATCAGAGAAGATCAAACTCCTAACAAAGTTACGTCTTCGGGAGAATCATCTCTTTGCGAAATTGGAGAAATGTCAGTTCCACCTCAAATCAGTGGGTTTTGGGTTAGTTATCTCGGACTCCGGTTTCGATATGGATCCAGAAAAAAGCTTAAGGCTATTTTGGTATGGCCCGTTCGACCACTCTCAAAGCCGTACAACGCTTTTTAGGTTTGCAAACTATATCGAAGTGTTTACTCCGCAATTTTTCTTCTACCGATCTCCCATAAACTGCCCTCAACTAAGAAGGGTGGCAGATCTTCATCATGGTCGGAGACCGCCATAGGGGCGTTTGATATACAAGAAGGCTTTGTGTCTGCTCCCATACTCACCCCCCAGATCCTAAACTCCCTTTACCTTTCGGTAGATGCATCGGACATCGGGGGCTGGGGTTGTCTTGTCCCAGAGAACATCCTTTAGCCAAACTGCACCCATGTGCATTTTTTTCGAAGAAATTTTCGTCCGCAAACGGAATTATGATGTCGGGAATAGGGAGCTTTTTTTCGATCAAATTGGCTTTAGAAGAGTGGAGACAACTTTTAGAGGGTACTGAGACACCCATTACCATTGCTACGGACATAAGAACCTCCTCTACCTAGAAGGGGCACGTCGTTTGAATGCTCGACAAGCCCGTGGGCTCTTTGTTTTTTCACGATTTTAATTTCTTCATCATCTCCTTCATTCTGGCTCCAGGAATCTAAAGGCGGACGCCCTATCTCGACAGTTCCTTGCGGAGGACAGGTCTGAGGACGCAAGCTTGAGATCATTATCCCCTCTAGTTGTATCCTGTCCCAGCTAACTCCTTTGATATATGGGCAAGATTCAATCCGAACAGTCACAGACTCCTGGGGGACTCAAGGTTCCGGAGGAAGAAGACTCTACAGGCAACCCCACACACGCAAAAAGGTTCCACGAGTGGTGTCATTCCTCTAAATCGGCAGGACACCCAGGATACGGAAGACCAACGACCTGGTTCACGTACCTTCTGTGTGGCCAGAGAGGCTAAAGACGTGGAGGAGTTTGTCAAAGCATGTAGATTTGCGCTCGAACAAGGGGCACTCGAGTCAGACTGCTGGGCTTCTTTTCCTTTACCCATTCAGACCGTCCTGGAATCATATTTCTATGGACTTCATTGTAGAGCTTCCAGACTCCAAGGAAAGAATACGATTCGTCGTGGATCGATCGTTTTTCCAAACAGACGCACCTTGTTCTTTGAGGGGTCTTCCGAATTCCTCCAGGCTGGCAGATGTCTTCATCCAGGAGATTTTTCGTCTTCACGGAGTCCCTCTACCATTGTCTCTGATCTGTGGGGTTTCAATTCGTGTCAAGAATTTTGGCGTGCCTTTCCAAAAATTGGGGATTTCACTTCAGTTCCACAGGATACAATCCACAGACCAATGGGCAAAAGGAGAGGGCCAACCAAACCTGGAACAGGACCTTGCGATGTTTTTTTTAACTGATACGCAGGAGGATGGGTGGGATTGCTTCTTGTGGCTGAGTTTGCTCTGAAACTCTCTGCAGGACTTTGTCTACCAAAGAATCTCCTATTCTATAAATTAATGATTTCATCTCCGGTCACCCTCTACTTCGCTATCCTCAGGGGTTAACCAGCAGGGTGGACAAGCACGTCTTACCGCACTGAAGGTCTTATGGGCCAAGATTCAGGCAGAACTTAACGGGTAGCTACAGCGGGGAGGGGACAGAAAGTTCCAGGGCAGATCGCTTTCGACGCCACAAAGTGCCGGATGTTCGCCCCCACGGAGACAGGGTGTGGCATTTCGTCTAGGGAATATCCGAGACTGAACGGTTCCCACCATGAAAGTCTTGACGTTTGCTCCCAAGTTCTCTCGGTCCTTTCCCGTGGTTAGGAGGATTAATCCTGTGGCTTACGAGCTACGCCTTCCACCTTCTATGAAGATACCTTCGGTCTTCCACGTGTCCTTACTTAAACCAGTGTTTCGGAGTCCTCGCTTTTCCAAGAATACTTCTTCTCCACGTCCGATTATGATTCAGGGTCAACAGGAGTACGAGGTCCAGTTTGTCCTGGATTCGAGAATTTCCAGAGGAGGAGTACAATACCTGGACCACTGGAGGGGGTTCGGACCAGAGGAACGTTCTTGGATTCCTCATCAGGATCTTCACGCACCTCGGCTTCTCCAGGCTTTTCATCATAGAAATCCCTCCAAGCCTTATCATGGTCGCCCGGAGGTCACCCCTGAAGGGGGGGGGGGGTACTGTGAGGATTCTGGAGTCACGTCGCTCACGGCGTGCTCCTCACTTACCTGCAGCTCCGTCTGAGTCTCCCGCAGCTCACATGGACTCCGGAAGCAAGCCTCCGATCTCAATTGCTCCTATGCGCACGCGCGCACGTCTGCTTCCCTCTTCTGCCCTCGGATCAGGGCGTGGGTCCGCGCACGCAGCCACTGGCGCTGCTACACGGAGGCACGGCCACACAGAGGCGCACCCACCTCTTAAAGGCACAGCACCCCAAACTATTGCTACGATTAAATGCAGTCAGACTACTGGGCTTTATGGCTCCTCCCCTGGGACTCATTCTGGACCTATCCCTGCTGTAGCCTGGCCCTTCCACACACCTCCACCTTGCTGCACTGCTATTGGACCCTCTCTCCTATATATACCTTGCAGAGTCACTAACTCATTGGCTGAGCATAGAACCAGTTGTTCTCATCACTCTCTGCCTCTCTAGTTCTATTTTGCAGAATTCCTCGTGAACCGAACCGGCTTCCGCTACGTCTTCCTGTATCTCTGGCATCCCGAACTCGGCATACGGCTACACGACTCTCCGCACCTCTGGCATCCCGATCCTGGCTTACGGTAAACGACAACGTCCCTCTCTCTAACCCTGGACTTGGCAAACGGCCTCCACTACCAACCGTACCTCTCCTACCCCGATCCGGAATCCCAGACCAATCTACTCTCAAGACGTGCCCTCGTGGCTGTGGGTGGCGTTCTAACCTTTCCCACCTCAGCACCGCGGTCCCGTCTCGTTTGTGGTGAGCACATCCTTACAAATGCCCAATTAGTATGCACTAACACAAGTTATGCAGTAAGCTAATATGTTTTTAAAGGACATACAAATCTTTAATATTTAAAATACAATTAAACAATCAGCTTACAAAAACACAATATACTTAAAAATAAAAAAGGATTTTATCATGGACTGTATGCAGTAGCAAAGAATGCCTGATTTTCTCTGTTAGATTGAATTTAAGAGAAAATCAGGCATTCTCTGAAACCGGGAACTGTGATAGGCAGATTTCAGCAAGGAAACATGAAACACGGATGATATCCTCATAGATGCTGGGAGTTGTATGCGGTATGCCGCAGGGTTCCAAGACTTGGAAGGGACCCAAAAATCTTGGTGCAAGCTTGAGTGTGGGAGTTTTTAAGCGTATGTTCTTAGAGGAGAGCCATACCTTGTCTGCTAGATTTAGTTCAGAAATCTCGCAGCGGTGGCGATCAGCTTGAGCCTTCTGCCTGGAAGCAGATTTCCTCAAATTCTCTTGAATCTTTGTCCAAGAGGACTGCAACGTCTGGACCCGGTTATCTGCTGCAGGAACCCCAGAGGAAGAGGGAGTGATGGGTAGACGTGCCGGATGGAACCATAGTTCGCGAAGAAGGGAGACAGTTGCGTAGACTCATTCCGTAGGGAATTATGGGTGAATTCTGCCCAGGGAAGAAGGTCCATCCAATCGTCTTGCGTCTCAGAGACAAAGCAGCGCAGATACTGCTCTAGGGACTGGTTGGTTCTCTCCGTTTGCCCATTAGTCTGAGGATGGTACCCAGATGAGAAGTGCAGGGATATGCCAAGTTTTTTAGAGAAGGCCCGCCAGAATCTAGAGAGAAACTGAGAACCCCTGTCGGAGACAATAGTCAAGGGAATTCCGTGGAGATGGAAGATCTCCCTGGTTAAGATGTCCGCCTAAGTAGGAGAATTGGGGAGACCCTTGAGTGGGACTAATTGTGCCTGCTTAGAGAAGCGGTCAATAATTACCGAAATAGTTTTCATGCCTTTGGAGACAGGCAGCTCCACAATAAAGTCCTTCGATAAATGGTTCCAGGGGTGGTCAGGAATGGGGAGTGGAAGCAAAAGTCCCTGAAGTCTACTGCGGGAAACCTTACTCCGGGCGCATGTGGTGCAAGCTTTGAACTCGCTGAAATCCCTTCGCATGTTGGGCCACCAAAAAGTCAGTTCAATGAGGTCAGTAGTTCTCTTGGTGCCCGGATGACCCGCAGTTTTAGATGAGTGACCTCATTCCAGAATCTTCCTGCGGTGAATGGTTGTTGCAAAAAGACAGCCGTCCGGGGCCTCTAGACCCTCCGGAATGCTGGACTGATCCATGAGAATTTTGTCCAGTATTGGAAGATATGATGTACTTGGAAGGGAGTATGGTCTCTGCTCTGGCCTCGGTTTTGTCCTCACTTAGGAAATGACGAGAAAGGGCGTCTGCTTTTAAGTTCTTGGACCCATGATAAAAGAAATAATGGTATTCAAGCGGTAAAGAAAGAGCCCCCACGGGCCTGACGAACTCCCAGACTACATGAGGTTTGTTGGTGGTTCTTCCGTATAGAGGGGGGGGTAGCAGGCCTCTAATCGTCTGTTGGTGGTGATCGGGCCGATTTCTTTTATTTTTTTTTTTATCTTTCCTATATAAATTTTCTTGTGTGATTTTTTTTTTTCTCTTTACCTAAATTTTTTCTTTTTGTTTTTGTCTTTTGATGCTAGCCGATGGCTGTGGGGAGGGGAGCGGGCCCATGGCTGTGGGAGTGGAGGGGATCGGGACCGTGGCTTTGGGGGGGGGGAGAGCGGGCCCGCTGGCTGGTGGGGGGGGGGGGGGCGGGGCTATGGCTTGTTTTGTGTGGGACGGCGCCCTTGCTTTGGGGGGTCAGTATTTGTGGGTTAGCGGGGCCCCTTGGCTTTTTTTTGTGTCTGCGTTCCGCTATCATTTGTTTTCTTCCTGTTTTTTTATGGGTTTCTCTGTCTATCGGTCTTTTTGTTGATGTAATTATACCCATCTTTCCTTCTCTGTTTTTTTTTTTTCTTTTTCTTTGATGTCCTGTAGAATCCGCCTTCTTTGTTTTTTCTCTCCTATTTCTATTTTTGTTTTTCTTTTATCTAGTCCTCTGTTCTTTAAGTGGTTTGATTTTTTATATGCTCGTATACTTCTCCTTAAAAATCTCCTTTCCTGCAGTTTCATTGGTATGATGTTGTTATTGGGTTCTTAGTTTCTCTATTACCGTTTTCCCTCGACTCTAGTCTTCCTCTTGTCTTTTTATTTTTTTGTTTTATTCTTTTTTTTCGGAACCTTGAACGCGCCCTCTTTTGTCTTTCTTCTTTTTTGGTCTTTTTCTTATTGTCACGGACTGCCGGAAGGGATTATAGCTAGGTAGGAGGAGGATCAACCTTGTTGTGTTTCGCACTCACGCGTGAGAGTAGGGGCTAGGTGGGGTGGGGTTGTCGGCGTTCGAGCCAGTTTTGCATGTAGTATAATCGTGTATTTTATTGACTTTGGAGTGGTATTGTGTTGAGTGCTGGATTGGATGTTATTTTCTACTTTGTTCCTCCTCTATTTCTTTGGGATTTTTGATTTGTTGAGAGTTTTGTCCCTCTTAGGTAAGTTTCGGTGGGGGTGGGTGACGGGGCCGTAGTAGGGGGTATCACTCAACGTATACCAAGACTGTTCTTTTTTTTTTGGCTTTCGTCCCCCGTGTCTTGCTACACTTGTTTGGTTCATGGGTAAGTGCCTCTTGTCCTTTTTTTTTCTTTTCTCTTATCGGCAGATGTCCTCTTTCCGGTTTTTTTGTACTCAAGGAGTTCTTTTCGTAGGCTTTCAAAGACTTCGGATAGTATCCAAAGGATAGGTGGATGTGGTTGAAAGTGTCAGTAGCGCGGGTGCAGGGTGGCGATGGAAGGAAGTTAGAACATTGAATACCTCTTTCTTTTAGTTTTTTTTCTTTCGTGCTGTTGGGATTTAATGCTCTCTCTTTCTGTTATTGTTTTGAGTTGAAGACAAGAGGAGGAAAAGAGGTTCGAGCGGTGGAGGAAGGTAGAGTATAAGATAAATGTAGGGGGCGAGACAAGGGGGGTCTCGGTGCGGAAGGAAAAAGGAGTAGTGGGATGGAAAGAGCGGGCTATTGAATGAGGAGAGGAAGGTGTGCAGGATTGGTAGGAAGTTTCGAAGGGAAAGCTTCCAGCGGCCTGATACAGAGGGGCGTCGGAGGCGGCAGATAGGAGGGGGTGGATGAGGGTGGTAGGGTGGTAGTATCTATGTATGGGGGGGAGCGGGCAGGATTAAAAAAAATACCGGTGGAAGGAAAGGGGTATGTTGACGGTGGTTTATGAATTGGTGGTGTTCTGATGGGATCGCACAGGACGTTGTACGGAGTGCGAGGAGGGTTATTATCAAGGTGATCTTTTCTCTGTAGTCGTGGTGCGAGTTTGGCAGGGCCTGTTGGGGGATTACGACAGCTGTATCGGGTGTTGGAAATGGGAGGGGTCGCTCCCTTTCATTCTTTCTTTTTTCGTATATTCTACTTTGTTTCGCTAGGTTCTCTTTTTTTTTTTTGGCGTTGTTCTCTACTTGGTCCCTCTTCGTGCTTTTTTTTTTTCTCGATTATCTGCGTTCTCTTTGCCGATGGGTGTAGGGGGTTGGAGGGGAGGTCGGCGTGGCTATTTGTGGGGGGGAGGGGAGTGGGCACGATGGCTGGGGGAGGGGAGGGCCAGATGTGGGGGGGGGGGCCTATGGGTGTAGGGGGGAGCGTCCGTGGGCTGTGGGGGGAGGGAGCGGGCCGATGGCGCTGGGGGGGGAGGGGACGGGCCGATGGCGTGGGGGGGCGCGGGCCTTTGGCTGTGACGCAGGGGTATTCCTTGTCCCCGGTCCCTGGCTCCCTTGGCTGCCCACGTGGGGTGCAGGAAACTAGTCATTCACATCTGGCTTTTGTTTCTAAATTCGACACGCACACACACACGTAACAAGGACTAATTGTAGTATAAAGTAATACAATAAATAAACTTATGTCAAAAACAAATGTTGTTCTTACTAGGAATTAATTCAATTTTTTTTAAAGCGGGGCGGGACTAGGTGGCGAGTAGATTTTTTTTGTTCGGCGAGTTAGATTTTTTGGGTGATTGTCGACCATTGTGTGTGTGTGTGTGTGTGGTGTGTGTGTGTGTGGGGTGTGTGTGTGTGTGGTGTGTGTGTGTGTTGTGTGTGTGTAGTGTCATTTTTTTTCGTCCGTATGTGGGTTGTCTCACGTTTTGTGCAGGGGCGTGCTTGTCCTATAGGTGTACTGTTACTATGGTGACCAGGAGATCCTGATAGCCAAAAGAAGACAGCACACTGCAATGTTTAGATCAAAAAAGTGTATTAGGTGACACAGGGGGCCTGTGTCACGTAATACACTTTTGATATCAACATTGCAGTGTGCGGCTTCTTTTGGCTATCAGGATCTCCTGTCACCATATGTCTATATATAATATATATATATTAGACATATGGTGACCAAGCAGATATATATGTACTATATATATTATATATATATATATATATCTCTATCTCTCCTCTCTATCTCTCATCTCCTCTCTCTCTCTGCTCTCTGCTCTCTCTCCCTCTCTCTCTCTCATCTCTATCTCTTCTCTATCTCTTCTCTCTCTCTCCCCCTCCTCTCTCTCTCTCTCTCTCTTCTCTCTCTTCTCTCTCTCTCTCTCTTCTCTCTCTCTCTCGTCCCATCTCTAACTCTCCTCCTCTCTCTCTCTCTCTATCCTCTCTCTCTGTCTCCTCTCTCTTCTCTCCTCCATCTCTCATTCTCTCTCTCTTCTATATCTACTACTCTCTCTTTATCTTTCTCTCATCTCTATCTCTTTTATTTACTCTCTCTGCTCTCTCCCTTTTTACCCCTTTTCCGGTATCTAAGTCTTTGTTTGGGGCTTTAACCTTCCTCCCTGTGTGATTGGCCCATACAGCACCACTGACTTATCACTGTATATTGATATACAGTAGAAGTCGGTATTTAGTTACATTACAATCTTGTGGATGCGGGGTCCCTCCTTTTCTCTTACACATACATACATATATATATATAATCAAAAAAATAAATAGATGATACCGTTCTGTGGCTAACGAAATGCTTTTATTTGTGGTCGAGCTTTCGAGATACCTGATCTCTTCTTTCCGGCGATGTTCCAATGAATGAACCAAAAGGTTATCTTAAAAACATGTCTTTGGAATGTTTATCTCGTGCTGTTTCCTTCCCCCTGGGGGTGTGGGTGGTTTTATGGCTAGAGGTGTCAAAAGGTTCCTGAAAGCAAGTAGAGAAAGTGTGGGTGTATGTGTAATCAGTTGTGAATAAAAATGAATGGAGAGCCCACAGTATATATACAGTGCTTTACAAAAGGTGTGTGTGGAGTGGGAGTGGATATAAATGGTGTGGGTGGGTGTGGAAATGTGAGAGTTTGTAGCACAACTAAAAGTGTGTGTGGATACTTTGTGGTCCCTATTGGTGTATAGGGATGGAAAAACAAGGAGTATTAGTATGTGTGAGAGACAGCTGTGTGTGCATACATATAGCACAGTATGTACAGACATGGCCTTTAGTGCTCATGGGAAGAGAGTTCTCTGTTTAGGCCACTGCTAAGTGTCCCGAACAGTTGCATAAATTTGTATTCATGCAACCGTCTCTCTTTCGGGGTTTTAAGATTACCTTTGAGTATGGCAACCCTCAGATCGTTCATCTTATGGCCAGAGTCAGAGAAATGTTCGCCAACAGGACTGTCTCTTGTTTCGCGTGTGATGCTGTGGCGATGCAGGTTCATTCTCTTGTTTAGCCCCTGCCCTGTCTCACCTATGTAGTAGCAGCCCCCTGGGCATTTCATGCACATGATGAGGTACACGACATTGCTGGAGGAACAGGTGTACCTTCCTCTGATTTTGTATTCCCGATTCCTGTGTGGTATTTGTATTGTGTCCGCTGTGTAGAGCATTGCGCAGGTTTTGCATCTTGGATCCTGGCATGGTTTTGTCCCGCATTCAGTTGTACTGCTGAATACTTTACTCCTCACCATAATATTCTTGAGATTATGGGGTTGTCTGTATGATAATAAGGGTGCTTCAGGGAAGACCTGTTAAGGAGTTCTTCCACAACAGACACAACCAAGATTATGCCAACACTGCAGAAGGAGAGCCGCTGCACATGAGCAGGGAGAAGCAAAAATCCAACTGGATCCCACAAACTGGGTGCAACCCCACATTGGACCGGTACATTGAAAGCTTCAGACACAGCGCCAAAACCACCATCTGATCAATAAAGTGGCCCCCGGAACCCGAATCAAGAAAGGCCAATGTGGATACAGAAAATCCCTTACCAGACAAAAATCCTTGTGGGATTGGAAGTAGATAAAGGGGATAAAGAGATCGTTCCCAATGAGACTCCCCTAGGCCTCTTGGGCACCTTGCGTTTCCCGCCTTGTTGGGGCAAGAGAAAGCGAAATGTCAAGGACCCCCACAATACAGACAAAGTACAGAGTCTATGCGGCGTTGCTTTTCAGAGCGTGAGAGCATAGTGACTCCAAACTGCATAGGTTCAGATGAGTCTGGCCCACCTGGTTGGGGCTTATCCTGTAAGGAGCCGTGCGATGAAGTCATTTCAGTCCTTCTCTTCTGGAGGCGATGGTCCACCTTGATGCAGACCGCAATGAGATCCTCCAGATCGGTAGGCCGGTCGTGAGTCGTAAGTTAATCTTTCACGGTTTCAGACAATCCCTGCCAGAAGGCAGCAGACAATGATTCCCCGTTCCAATACGTCTCTGCGGCAATGGTTCTAAACTCAAGTACATAACGGGCGACTGGGCGGTTGCCATGAGAAATAAATAATAGAGCAGACAATGCAGATACCTTTCGACCCAGTGTATAGAACACCCTGTGGAACTCCTTGGTAAAGTCTCCAATGCTTTGGGTGAGGTCGGATCTTCGCTCCCAGATGGGAGAAGCCCAGGCAAGTGCATCATCCATGAGGAGAGAGATTATGTAGGCTACCTTGGAAGTGAAACAGGAAGAGTTCATCTCAAACTGAATGAAGCATTGGTTAAGGAAACCCTGACACTCGTGAGTATTCCCCCATACCGATTGGGCATGGGAAGCCGGGGTTCGGACATAAGAAGGCATGAGAGGGGTACTAGTGACCAATTGCGCGGGTCCGTGCGTGGCCCTTGTAAATGGAGGGATAAGGGCGTTGGTGTGCGTGCTCAGGACTCTTACTACCTCAGCGGGGTCGAAGTTTGTTAGGCCGAGCATACTGTAATGTGTAGCTCACCACAAACGAGGCGCGACCGCGGGGCTGAGGAAGGCATTAGTATAGAACGCCGACCACAACTGCGAGGGTGCGTCTAGAGTGTAGGATAGTCTTACAGGCCGGGTCAGGGTTATAGAGGACAGCGTAAACGTGGTACTTACCAGGTCTAAGAGTGCAGAGTAGCGGATCGTTGGGGTACATAGCCGGAGTCAGGACTGGAGAGAGTAGAGTCGTCAAAGAGCCAATGCCAGGGTCAGTGCAGGAGAGAGTAGAGTCGTCGCATCCAAAGCCAGGGTTAGTGCAGGAAAGTATCACAAGGTCCAAGGTACTAGGTAAGGTCAAGCAGCAAGGTAAGGCAGACAGGCTAGGAGTAGTGAGGTTCAGCGTCACATACAGAAGTTATGCTCGGCGAGGTATGAGAGTTCAGACAGCATATTTAAAAGGGCCTCCCACCAATGGTAGGTATCCAGGAAGCAGTACTGCCGTTTCTGATAGGATGCTAGATAGCGCAGGTGCGTCCTATTACACAGCCGATTGAGACCGAGTCAGAGAGTGAGCGCAACCAGCGCATCATGCTGGCAACCCGGCCGCGCACCGTCAGTGTGCGCTACGGCACCCGCACCAGTACGGGGCAGAAATTGGAGGCGGGACACGCGGGGACAAAGGAGGAGCGCGGAGTATAGTTGCGCCGCGTAGCTCTGACGACAGGGCGGGGGCGGGAACGAGAGGCAGGGGCCGCAGACCGCCATGGAGACCGCGCACTGTGCATTCGTCGCGCATCAATGCCAGAGGGTGCACCTTGGACCCAGGAATAGCGGAGACCGACGGAACAGGCGCAGTGCCCACGTGCCGCGCATGAGTACCATCGTTAGGTTGTCCTTCATGACTGCCACAGGAACCAGACAAGCGGGTAAGGGTTAAAGGGACAGAACCGCCAGAATGGCGAATCCTCACAATGTGAAAAAGTGTGTGTGTGTGTGTGTGTGTGTGTGTGTGTGTGTGTGTGTGTGTGTGTGTGTGAGAGAGGTGTGTGTGTGTGTGTGTGTGTGTGTGTGTGTGTGTGTGTGTGTTAGATTGTATGAATACAGACACCAATCCACAGCCAGTCAGTGTCTGTGTCTCGCTGGCTCTGGCTCTGGCTCTGGCTCTGGCTCTCTCTCTCTCTCTCTCTCTCTCTCTCTCTATGCATCCAAACATAGGTAAAAAAGCGTTAAAAATTCTTCTGCAGTTTTCTAGTACATACATTTGTGAAGTATCCTTTTCAACGATGACACACTTAAAGACACTGAAATGTGGAAGCTTAAAAATGCTTAATGACGAAATGTGAGTGTCTTTATCTAATATTCCACCAAATATTCAAAAGCTGTGTTCATCACATCAACCCCATACATCTCATTAAAATGGTAAGTAGTTATTGGTGTTATTCAAATTATTTAGTTCTTGAACATATTTACATATTGTTACTCATAAATAACAACAATCTTGGAAAAGTATGTTATCTTACAAATCATATATTTTTAAAAATATAAAAGAAAGGTTTTCATGGGATATGTTGTGTCCCCATACATTTCGTTATTACAATTTATGTATGTGTCCATATCTCTTATTAGGTGTTAGTTTAACCTCCGGTTTGCTAGTAAAACTGAATTATTGTGTCGCGAAATGATGCATGTCTAAAAGGTGTGTCACCAACATGAAAAGTTTGGAAAGCTCTGCCCTACAGGGTAATGGTTGACATATATATGATATTGTGAAATACTGCTTACCAGCTACACCTCATACGCCATGATTGCATTATCCACCTGCTTCATGTTTAATAATAGCAGTATAGAGGTGGTTAGTTGTGTCCGGTATTGATGGGTACTTACCATCATTGCTTATTTATCCATTAATATTCCTCCAACTGACAATGAATTGTACGGCAGTGGATATTCACAGTTGAGCGCAAAAAGCCGCACGGCTATTCGCACTCAGTAGGAAATAAAATGGAAAAAAAACTGAGCCACTGAGCTATAAAACTTTCTGATGCTTTTGTAGTGAATAAAGGCATAGAAGGTAGACAGAACACTCTCCTATTGACATTCTATACCCCCTTGCATCTGTAATCAGCGCGGCTTTAGGCTGAGTCCCCAGTCAGCACTGTGGCACGCGCCCGGCGGGGGGACGGCGCATGCACAGCGCTAGACCCCGATCTGCGGTCTGAGGGGAGAGAGAACGAGGGGAGAGAGCGGGCGTGGCGGTAGGTTTGCGGGGGCGTGGCCATGACGTCCCGTGGCTTGTTCGCCCTCATTGGCTGAACCGCCGGCGGGGGCGTGGCCACGCCTCCGTCGCAAATGCCAATCTCAAACTCCCCTGCCTGCCTGAAAACCTGTCGTGCACCGCTGGGGAAAGGTGCGCGACAAGGTAGGGACTGGAGTAACTGGGGAGGCGGGGCTTGATCGCACAGGCGTGCGCTGTAGTAGTTAGTGGGACCGCAGCCTTAGGAGCCGCTTCTGCATGCGTGCAGAGGTGTGTGGAAATGCAGGCGACAGACAAGTTTAAATATACGCGCTGAGGGGAGCGGAGGAGAGGTCACGTGACAGCAAACATCCAATGGGGATGAAGGACTAGCCCCGCCTCCTGCCCCGCCCCGCCCCGCCCCGCCCCCAAAGCGCGCTCACTGCCTCACCTGTCAGGCCACAAAAAAGCACCAGCTTCTGCAGGCGAGGCAGAGCAGGAGCGCGGCCCGAGGCACCATGGCCGAGTCCTTAAGCCTCGGGCATGGTCATCGCTTAGGCGCTGACCCGTGCTGAGGCGCGCTGCTGCTTGGCACTGAGCCCCTACAGCCGCAATGAGAGCGGCTTTAGCAGGGGCTCGCGCACGCTTCCGCACGCCTGCGGAAGCGTGTCTTAAGAAATCTTTCGTTTCTTAGCTTGCCGGAGCGCAGGGCCGGTCACGTGAGCGGTTCGCCCAATGAGGGCGAACCAGCTCCGTGACGTCACTGGCCCGCCCCCAGACACGCCCACGGATGGCACGCGCTCTAAGGCTAGGGAAAGCACCGCTTTCCCTCAGCCTCAGCGCGCATCCGCACGGCTTCAGTCTCTATGGACTAAGCCTTAGACTGCATTGTTCCCCCACCCCCAGTACCGCCGCCACCACCCGCAGGCACCCTCACGCCGCGCCGCGCCCCCCCTGCTGGTAAGTCTGATTTTTGGGGGTGTTTGGGTTATTTTTTTTTTATATGTATTGCAGATATATTTTATATTATTACACATTCCTAGTGAGAGAGACAGAGACCACAAAAGGTTAGTCAGCACACTGTAATGAAGCAAAGAAAAACAGATGCTAGTCCCATAAAGAGCACATGACATACAAACCAAGTTCGTATGTTCAAGACATAAACACACGTAATACAACCTTTTTGGATTAATAATTTATACATTTACACGCACGGGACGAGTGGATTTACCCTCTGGGCGAGCAACTATTGGCCCAAGCAGCACACGTGTTTGTTTTTTTTTTAATTTCCCTGCTCGCGCTGAAAAAAAAACAAACTCCCCCTACCTGACAGCTGATTGGCGCGCGCTCCCAGGCTTTGTGGGCGCGCGGCCAGGCTCTATATGAGCCCGCCCCCAACGAGCAGCCATTCTTTTTCCATGGACAACACAGTAAGTATTATCTGTGCCTTCCCCCCTGTCCCCGTTATGGAGGTGGTAGCGGGGGTGTTCTCCTGTCCCCGGCGCTCCCCCCGTGACAGCCCGCGTGGCGGGAGATGGGAGCGGGGATGCCCCTCAGGTCCCCGCTTCCCCCTGTGTAAGGCCGCAGGGCAGGAGATGGGAGCGGGGATGCCCCTCAGGTTCCCGCTTCCCCCTGTGTAAGGCCGCGGGGCAGGATATGGGAGCGGGGATGCCCCTCAGATCCCCGCTTCCCCCCGATCCCGTGAGCGGGAGATGGGCGCAGGTTGGGGGGGGGGGTGAGTGGGGAGCGTGGTGGTGGTGCTGGTCGCGGCCTTAACTCCCCCCCCCCCCTGTGTGTGTAGAGAGAGAGAGAGTGTGTGTGTATATATGGGTGTGTGTGTGTGTGTGTGTGTGTTGACTATATAATAAAGACATTTGTGAAATCAATCTGTCAATTTTATGGTATATTTGTACCTGTGCGTTGTGTAAAGAGACATATATTTCCCCCTTATGTAGGTATGACACAATGCACTATATGGGGAGACTTGCGTTACCCCCATATGTCTTTTAGTCCTTGCTTGAAAATATTATCAGATGAACGGATAAAAACAGGTGTCAAATGCAAGCTAATCATTTAAAGCATATAAAAATCATAATGGATGCTGAGGTCCAGTTCTGTAACGATGCGCGGAACACGCCCCCTGCGGCGTGTCCCTTCCTTACCTGTTTACTTCTCATCGCCACCCTCTAGCTGCGAGTCAAGATCCTGTGTCTTTAAGGATTCTGAAGCAAGCAACGCCATCTTGCTTTCTGGCAAACCCTGCCCTCTTCCTCCTGACAGGAAGTAAGCCTCTCTTTGACTTTCTCTCTGCTATTAGTCTTTTGCTGCCTGCCCTGGTGTCTGCTGGTACTCATCGCTTACTGTTCCTGCCTGGACCTCCTTGGGACCTTTACTTATCTCCTGTGGATTCCGGAAGACTGGACAGTCACTCTTATACTACTGAGGTTAGTTTACCGTCGGGTAGTGTAGGTACCTGCTAAGTAGGGTTCACCTTGACATGGTAGCAGGCTTATAATTCCTTGGCCAATGGATTAGACTAAGAACCCTTATGTTTATTTAGTTTCGCTGCACCTTGCTGTTTTTGGTACTATGCCTTTAAGAAATCTGGACGTTCTCCAAGAAGCAATCCTTCTCTGGATGTTACCTTGTGCCCATGCCATGCCCATGTTCCTGGTTTCTGTTTCCAGACTCCCGTGCTGAAGCGTTGGCTTCCCAGCAACCCCCGCGTTGGTGCCTGAGAACGCGCGCACTCCCGCTCTGCTGTCAGAGCATGCGCGCACATGCAGCTGGATCACTCGTGTATCTGAGCTTGGCTCCGCACCTCCGGATGCGTCGCGCATTCTCATGCGCGCGGCGCGGTCACGTGACTACGTGCACCGATCCACAGCTGCGTGGCAACTTACTCCCTTCGTATCCCCTGCGGCCTTCCCACCTCGCTAACGGGTCCTTCCCTTTCTCCCTGCGCTTGTGAGGAGAGCACAAGCGTGACAAGTTCGAACAGTGGTGTATGCAAAAGATATTTATGCAAGACATTACGTTTAGCTTGTAGATCAATGTGGACACAGATATTGAATTTAGTTGGCATGTAGAGCAATTAAACAGAGATGTTATTTACCATTTGAGTCTAAATAATGGAACAGATAATTATTTGTTCATTTATTTAATTAAGGAAGTGTTTGAGCTCCCAGTCCTGGTTCATGCCCTTGGGTGCCAATGTCCCAATGGCATAAATCCAGAACATCTCCCTACGATTCAATGATGCCTCCCTGTGCATCTCCCTACGATTCAATGATGCCTCCCTGTGCCCTCCCTGTGCCCTCCAATGTCCCAAGGGCATAAATCCAGAACATCTCCCTACGATTCAATGATGCCTCCCTGTTCCCCTCCCTGTGCCCTCCCTGTATAGAGATGTTTTCTATTGCGCTATATGTGAATGTTTTGATAGATCCTAAGGGACATGTGTTAAAATGGCGCGCTACAGGAAAGCGATCATCACAGTTCCTGATACTGCGAATATGCTCAGTGATTCTGATTTTCAGTGCTCTAATGGTCCTGCCTATGTAGCCACTCCCACATGCACATTTCAATAGGTAAATAACAAATTTCGTTTTGCACGTCATGAATGACTCAATACGGTATACATGACCAGTATGAATATCTTTTACAGATTTTATTGGTTCAGCATATCTGCAGAGATTGCATTGCCCACATTTAAAGAATCCCTTAGGTAATTGTTTAATGCTATTCTTCTTAGAGCCATACAAGCTGGGAGAAACATGATTACCAATGGTCTTAGCTTTTTTTTAAAAACATTCTAGGGTTACACATGGTGTATAAATCAAGGTCTGTGTCTAATTTTAGAATTCCCCAATGCTTTTGTAAGATGAATCTAATCTGCTCCGCTGGTTTAGAGAATGTGGTTATGAACAGTGGACACTGGTTTGTTGCGTTATTGTGAATGTTTTTTTTGGGATTTCTCTTCCTAAGGAGATGTTCCCGATCTGTTTTTAGGGCATGGTTAAATGCAATTTCCAGGTCCCTCTCTCCATAACCACGATCTCTGAACCTGTTCTTAAGTTCTTCTGCTTGTACCGTAAAGGATTCTTGTGTGGAGCATAACCTCCTTAACCTCAGGAATTGTCCTTTTAGTATGCCCTTGATGAGTGATCTTGGATGAGCGCTGTTTGATCTGAGCAGAGAGTTTTTGGATTTCATTTTCCTGTAGATGCTGGTCTGTATTTGTTGACCAACATCTATGTACAAATGTAAGTCTAGGTAATCAATCTGTGTATCATGGTATGAATGTGTGAACTTCAAATTGTACGTGTTCGCCTCAAGATATTCAAAGAAAGCGTGTAGTGTGTCAGTATCCCCATTCCAGATAAATAATAAATCATCAATATAGCGATGATAAAAAATAATGTGTTCTCTAAAGGGGTTAGTGTCACCAAAGATGTGAGTGGTCTCCCAAAATCCCATGAAAAGGTTTGCGTATGAAGGTGCAAATGACGTGCCCATGGCTGTGCCTTGTGACTGTAAATAAAATTGTGTGTCAAACATAAAGTAATTGTGCTGTAACAAAAACATAACCGAATCCAATAAAAACGTGCTTTGTGCCGAATTTAAGTTGGAGTGATTGAGAAAGTGACTGATAGCTCTCGTGCCCAAAGTGTGATCAATTATCGTGTATAAGGAGGTTACATCGAGCATAACCCATGTGTAACCATTTAGCCATTTGATTCTTTGAATATCTTGAAGCAAATCCGCAGAGTCCCTCAGATAAGCAGGTAATGTTTTGACCAAGGTCTGTAAGAAATAATCAACGTAGCTAGATAGGCCATCTCCCAAAGATCCAATACTAGATATAATTGGTCTGCCAGGAGGGCAGACTAGAGTTTTGTGGATGTTTGAGAGATGGTGAAAAATAGGCACGATGAGAAACGGATTGTACAGATAAGATGATTCCCGATTATTGAGTACTCCCAACTCCCTGCCCAGATCAAACAGGTCTCAAATCTCCGCCAGATATGACTGTGTAGGGTCTCTATCAAGCTTGCAGTATGCCTGTGTGTTGGAGAGCTGTCTCAAGGCTTCTGTTCGATAAGCGTCTGTATGCATAATCTCCACTGCTCCCCCTTTATCCGCATTCTTAATAATGATACCCGACCTCTTTTTTAATGAACTCAGGTTAGATCTTTCTTCTTTGGACAGATTGTCAAATGAGGGAGTAGTGAAAGTATAGCCTTTGGCAAGAGTTTGTAAATCCTTCTCCACTAGTCTCTCAAAGGTTTTAAGTGTGGACCTTTGGAGAAGGATGGACAAAAAATAGATTTGCTCCTAAAATCTGTGTGTTTGGTGCCGCTCAAATATGAGAACTGCTCCTCACTGTCCAGGGAGTCTGACACCCATTCTTCCATATCTAGATCTAGCATGTCCTGAAGCACACCACATTCTTTAAAAGATAATCTATCGTCCTGAATCTTGTCAATCGCCTGAGAGGGGTCTAAGAAACCCCTGTCATCCAATGGAGGAGGTTCAGCGACAGATATATCTTTAGATGCAAAACATTTTTTCAATGACAGTTTTCGGACATATTTCTGTAAGTCAATGACCGTGTTAAACAAGTTGAAATCATTCATAAGAGCAAAATTAAGACCCTTGTTCAACACAGCCATTTCGCCATCTGGGATAATGACTCCCGAAATATTAATAACATTGTGATTTTCCATCAGGAGTCGGTTTTTCTTTTCTTTTGTGCTCGTCTTTTATTCGAGCGCCTTGTCCTTTTGATAAGTTTTTTGCCACCTTCTGGCTTCTAAGGTCGTATGAGGTAGACGCTTCACTATGTTGTCTCATATTCCGGGTTTCATAATCCGTATTGTCACGGTATCTGTCTGTGTCTTCATCAGTGGAAAAGGACACAGTATGTTGGCGGCTTTCCCCATCAGAAATGTCCGATATACTCGATGTTTCTGGAGATTTTTTCAAAATTGATTTCTTTGGTGTCGATTTCCTGGATCTGTCTTTTTTGTTCTGGGTTCCCTTCTGTCCAAATTCTTGGCGAGCAGAATTTCTCAATGGCGGCGGTCTTTGCCAGACATATACCTGGTGACGTTCGTAGTCAATACGATCTCTTTCAAATTTTTGCTGTTTTTTCATCATGATATCTCCCTCAACTTTTTCCACATTGTTTGACAATCTTTTATCCATCATTTGAAAGTCCTCCATATCTTTAAATGTGTTGAGTTTCTGCTGTAGATCTTTTATGTTCTTTTTCACAGTAATCCTCTCTTGGACTTTGGTCTTAATAATCAGATCCATTAGCTTCATAGAGCATTCATCTAGTGTATTGGTCCATTCCTGTTCAAAATCCTTGGACGGGAAGCCAAAAGATGGCGTCTTCTTAACGCGAAGACCTCTGGGTATCCTCTTTGTGAGAATATAGTTGTCTAATGTGGTAATATCCCACCAGAGTCTGATGTTTGTTAAAAGAATCTTTTCTAATTTTGTGAAATATAATTCAAGATCAGCGTTATCTTCAACCACATCCTGTGTCACATTGTCAAAGAGGTATTCAGCCCTGCGTTTCCTCCCTGAGTTATCCACACATTTTTGCACAAATGTATTGTTCATAGAGTCACCTGATTCAAGGTCTTCTATATCTTCCTCCATTATCAGAAAAAATCACCCGTGTACCAATATTAAAAATGAAAAACAGTATAATCACACCGTCAAGCTGACCTATGCTGGTCCCCAAAGGCATTGGATATATAACAGCTTAATGTCTTCTTCGGATAAGCTACTGTATATAGGTAATGTAGTAGGTAGTTTGGGGCACAGGTCCCAACAACAGTGCTCAATCCGATTCGGACTCAAATATCACTTGAAGAGTTAATGTCCACATATCATGGTATAAAGGAAGCACCTGAAGCCAAGAGATAGAGCATTGGACCCAGTGTTTTGAAGTGCAGCAATGTAACTATATGGTATAACTGTCCATAGGTAGGAGTAAGTAAGGGGTTAACATACCATCAATCTTTTTGACTCCGCTGAACAGGACATCTTAGCTGCAACACTGTTCCTGGTCATCAAATACCCACGTGAAGGAGAAAGGCAATACTCATAAATGGCAGCTTCCTGTAGTGCGTGCAGCACGCTCAGTTGATGTAAAGAAGAAATCCTAGGATTGCAGCGGTGCACAGCCAAATAGGAGAAGGGGATCAGCAAGGTGTGGGTGAAAAATATGTTTATTGAAACTGCATGGTAACGGGGACACACACTCTGACGCGTTTCGGACAGGAATTGTCCTTTATCAAAGAGCTGATTCGCGTCATTCGCCCTTACAGTCTTATAGAGCACTCCCCGCCCACCTACGTCATCGCGCTGCGTGATTTCGGCGCGAAAATCGCCGATGTACGACCTCATTGGTCGGAGCTATCAGCCAATAGGACAGCTCAATGCCATAGGTGTGTAGCGAGGGGAGGGGAGTGACGCGCTTCTCTCACCAGCACACAGACCCCTCCGCTGACACACATAGCAACGCTGCCTGGTTACACTTCCTGATCCCTAACAAAAACAGTGAACCTCCTGTCAGAGTACATAATTAGGTGTATATACGGATGAACGGGCAGGCGGGATGGGAAGGGGGGAAGGGGGTTGGGGGAAGCAAAAGACTGTTGAGGAGGAAAGAGAAAAATAAATAAAATTAGCATAGCAATACATACTAGACTAAACACATTACGACATTTACATCAAATATTAAAAACAGTTAACAATTGGATTGAGAATCTAAGGCTGAAATGGAGGCAATATATAGAGTCAAGGAACAATGTGTAATCATGTCTTGTTTCAATTGACTATATAATAAAGACATTTGTGAAATCAATCTGTCAATTTTAT
>WSYH01006439.1:0-38246 GCA_036426205.1 Ascaphus truei
CGACTCGACTGTAACTTCGACTGTGATTCTAGGGACGTCATCGACTCTTTTGAAGAGTGCCTCTTCGACTGCTTCGGGGCTACCGTAGCACTCTTCTAGCGTTTCCCATACTAGGTCAAGACCTACAGTAATTGAGGGTGGTTCACATTTGCTGCCCTGAGTCTCTTCGCATGTTCTATGGATTCTTTCCCCAGCCATTTGGTTAGCAGGCTGAGTTCTTCCCTTGCGGAGAAGTCCAGACTCTTGATTGCGTCTTTGAATGTGGACATCCATATTCGGTAGTTCTTGGGACGGTTGTCAAAGTTGGTCAGTCCTGTTTGCACCATGTCACGCCGGATCTTGTACTTGCCCATGTCTGTCAGGCCTGAGGCATCGGCGTGTTGGTCACGTTCTGGGGTAGTTGCCAGGAGGGTCCTTGCGGTTGCCTCTTCCTTGGCGTGAATGCGTGATGACTGCTGGTCAGTGTGAGGGGCTGTGTGGGTATACCTGGATTGCGAGCCTGTTGTAGTGCATCCATGTGCGCGCTGGTGTGTGGGTCACTGTAGCGGCTGTGGTTATCCCAGGTAGCGTGTACACTTAAAGGAACAGCGTCTTCTCCACATGGGCCCAGCAAGTCTTCAGTGTCTGTGGAGTCACGCCCGTCTTGTTGAGATGGTGCGCTGGTATTTACGCTGAAGAGACTCCTTACTTAGTCTTCAGTGCGTTGTACTGGATCCTCTGAGGCTATCCGTCTGTACGGTTGCTCCCCGCCATCCTGTTGCGCGGCTGCTTCTAAGACTTCAGCTTGGGCTATAGCGGTGGCTAGGGCCTCTAGTTCCGCATCGAATTCGGCTTTCCTCCGCGCGGCGGCAGTGGCTGCAACAGCAGCGGCAGTGGCTGCAGCAGTGGTGGCAGTGGCGGCGGCCGCGGTGACATTGGTGGTGGCAGTGTCTGCGGCAGCGGCGTTCTGCTCCTCCTCTTCTATGCGAACTCTCTCTGCCCTCACGGCTGCCTTTTTCCGACTATATTCGGCCCTGGCACGTGCGGCCTCTGCGGTGGCTTGCGCCTTGGTAGCGTTTGCCCTTGCGCTGAACGCATTAGATTGTGCTGATCTTGCTGACCTTGATGGAGCGCTGCGATGCGGTCACCAGGAGGAGCTCTTTTCTCTCACTTTGGGCGTCCGTGATGGCGGTCTGCACGATGCCATCACGTTCTAGGTCAATTGCCTTTTTCAGGTCGCGTTCCCGCAGACTATCTGTAATGCCTGTATGCCTGCAGACCTGGCCAGTCCCCAGTACTGAGGTGGGTAAGTGTATAACTCGCACCCACAGCAGTGAGGGCGTGCCCGGAGTGTGGTAGTAGTGTTGCCGTGCCTGGAGAGTAAGGGTTAACGTACTACTTAAGTGAAAAAAACTAACAATAGTGCTCTAAACACACCCTAAATGTGACAATATACAATTCAACCACATATGTGTAAATAATAAAGCAATGTGATAATAATAACAATCAAGTGATCTAAAGAAAAAATTAAGAAACTTAGAAACAAACTGCAACCCTTGATAAAGGCTGTTCCACTCGTCTTGCACCAGGTGATCCTCCAACAAATCAGGGGAGCTTGTCTCGTAGTTATGAAATAAAGAAACACTACATAGTGTAATACTGTAGTGAATAAATTTGTGCAAACAAAGCTCAAAAATGACTACTCACAATAAAGCAGTCAAATTCATGCAGTCCATCCCACTTAAAGGGTGGATGTTCCCCTTTGTATACAGCAGCCACCAGCGCCCCCACCTCCAAGGAAGTGGTGTGTGTGTGTGTTGTGTATCAGTGGCTGGGGGGTGTATGTGTGTGTATCATGGCTGGGGAAGTTGGGGTGTGTATGAGTGGCTGGGGGAGTGTGTGTTATATGTGGCTTGGGGATTGTGTGTAATCCAGTGGCGTGGGGAGTGTTGTGTATCAGTGCTATGGGAGTGGTGTGTGGGGGGGAGAGTGTGTGGTAATATCCGTGGCTGTGGGAGTGTGTGTGCACCAGTGTCTGGGGGAGTGTGTGTATCAGTGGCTGGGGGAGTGTGTGTGTGTGTGTATCAGTGGCTGGGGAAGTGTTTGTGTGTGTGTATATCAGTAGCTGGGGAAGTGGTGTGTGTGTGGTGTGTGTGTGTGTGTGTGTATCAGTGGCTGGGGGAGTGTGTGTATCAGTGGCATGGGGAATTGTGTGTGTGTATCAGTGACTAGGGGAGTGTGTGTTGTGTGTGTATCTGTGGCTGGGGAGTGTGTGTGTATAAGTGGCTGGGAGAGTGTGTGTGTGTATTAGTGCTAGGATGTGTGTGTTTGTGAGTGTATGTGGGGGGAGGGAGTTTGTGTATCAGTGGCTGTGGGATGTGTGTGTGCATATCAGTGGCTGGGGAAGTGTGTGTGTGTGTATAGTGGCTGGGGAGGGTGTGTGTGTGTGTGTGTTGTGCATATCAGTGGGCTGGGGAAGTGTGTGTATGGTCTGTGTGTGTGTGTGTCAGTTTGCAGGGGAAGTGTGTGGTGTGATCAGAGGCTGGGGAGTGTGTGTGTGTGTGTGTGTTGTGTGTTGTTGTGTGTGTATCAGTGGCTGGGGGAGTGTGTGTGTGTGTATCAGTGGCTGGGGAAGTTGATGTGTGTATGAGTGGCTGAGGGAGTGTGTGTGTTATGTGGCTTGGGGATTGTGTGATCAGTGGCTGGGGAGTGTGTGTGGTGTATCGTGGGCTAGGGAGTGTGTGTGGGGGGGAGAGTGTGTGTATATCCGTGGCTGGGGGAGTGTGTGTGCATATCAGTGTCTGGGGGAGTGTGTGTATCAGTGGCTGGGGGAGTGTGTGTGTGTGTGTGTGTGTGTGTGTATCAGTGGCTGGGGAAGTGTGTGTGTGTGTGTGTGTGTATATCAGTAGCTGGGGAAGTGTGTGTGTGTGTGTGTATCAGTGGCTGGGGGAGTGTGTGTATCAGTGACTAGGGGGGTGTGTGTTGTGTGTGTATCTGTGGCTGGGGGAGTGTGTGTGTATAAGTGGGGGGGTGTGTGTGTGTGTGTATGAGTGGCTGGGGGTGTGTGTGTGTATCAGTGGCTGGGGGAGTGTGTGTGTGTGTACCATTGGCTGGGTGAGTGTGTGTGTGTGTATCAGTGGCTGGGGGAGTGTATGTGTGTATATCAGTGGCTGGGGGAGTGGGTGTGTCTATCAGTGGCGGGGGGAGTGTGTGTGCATGTATCAGTGGTTGGAGGAGTGTGTGTGTGCACCCTCAGCTGCCTCCTCTTCTTCATCCATCTCACCTCAGGACTTTGCTGACTTTTTTAAGAAAAAGGTGGAGTCCATACGGCAGAACATCCCATCTGTTGCCTCCTCCCATCCCACAATGCTTCCCAACTCTCCTCCTGTCTTTCTTGACTCTTTTTCTGCTATCTCGGAGGAGGATGTATCACTGCTGATCTCCTCTTCTCCCTCTACCACTTGCCCTCTTGATCCCATTCCCTCCCATCTCCTAAAACCTCTTGCTCCTTCTATAATCCCTATGCTCACACAGATCTTTAACTCTTCCCTCTACTCTGGTACCTTTCCTTCATCCTTCAAGTATGCAACCGTTATACCATTACTCAAAAACAGCAAGCTTGACCCTACCTGTCCTTCTAACTATCGACCTGTCTCCTTCCTGCCTTTTGCCTCCAAACTCCTTGAACGTCTTGTATTCTCTCGATTGCTACACTTTCTCAACACCTATTCTGTACTAGACCCTCTACAATCTGGCTTCCGCACTGCTCACTCTACTGAAACAGCCCTCACTAAAATAACTGATGACCTCCACGCTGCCAAAGACAGAGGTCATTACAGTCTGCTCATATTACTCGACCTCTCTGCAGCATTCGACACCGTGGACCACCCTCTTCTCCTTCACATTCTCCATACTCTTGGTATTCGGAACAAAGCTTTATCCTGGATCTCCTCTTACCTCTCCCACCGTACCTTCAGTGTCTCTTTTGCCAACACCTCCTCCTCCTCTATTGATCTCTCTGTGGGGGTACCCCAGGGCTCTGTCCTGGGACCCCTTCTCTTTTCTCTCTACACACTCTCTCTAGGTGACCTAATCACATCTTTTGGGTTTAAATATCACCTCTATGCTGACGACACACAAATTTACCTTTCAACCCCTGACCTTACACCTGCTATACAGAACAAAGTTTCTGAATGCCTCTCTGGAATATCATCCTGGATGGCCATCCGCCGACTGAAACTTAACATGGCAAAAACAGAGCTCCTTATACTACCTCCCAAACCTAGCCCTACTACATCCTTCCACATTGCTATTGGAAATACAATCATTCACCCAGTAGCCCAAGCACGCTGCCTAGGGGTCACACTTGATTCCTCTCTCTCATTCTCCTCTCATATTCAAAACGTTTCTAAAACTTGTCGCTTTTTCCTCCGCAATATCACAAAGATACGCCCTTTCCTCTGTTACTCAACTGCTAAAACTCTGACTCAGGCCCTCATTCTCTCACGTCTCGATTACTGCAACCTCCTGCTGTCCAGCCTTCCTACCTCTCACCTGTCTCCCCTACAATCTATCCTAAACACTGCTGCCAGAATCACTCTACTCTTTCCTAAATCTGTCTCAGCGTCTCCCCTCCTGAAATCCCTCTCCTGGCTTCCGATTAAATCGCGTATCTCACACTCAATTCTACTGCTCACTTTTAAAGCTTTACATTCTTCTGCCCCTCATTACATTTCAGCCCTAATTTCTCGCTATGCACCATCACGACTCTTGCGTTCTTCTCAAGGAAGTCTTCTTACTACCCCCTTTGTATCTAAAGCTCTCTCCCGCCTTAAACCTTTCTCACTTTCTGCCCCACACCTCTGGAATGCCCTTCCCCTCAATACCCGACTAGCCCCCTCGCTATCCACCTTTAAGACCCACCTTAAGACACATCTGCTTAAAGAAGCAAATGAGTAGCACTGGATAATCATGGACACATGACACAAAGCTTGGCCCCCTGCAGACGCACTTACTAGTATTCCCTCCTACTGTCTCTGTACGTTCTACCTACCTACCAATTAGATTGTAAGTTCCTCGGAGCAGGGACTCCTTCCTTAATGTTACTTTTACAGTATGTCTGAAGCACTTATTCCCATGATCTGTTATTTATATTTGTTATTTATATGACATGTATTACTACTGTGAAGCGCTATGTACATTTTATGGCGCTATACAAATAAAGACATACATACATACATACATATATATATATATATTATATATCCTGGCCTGTGGCAGCTATTGCTAATTCTGGGCCTTTCCTCTGTCAGTCCGGTTAGTACAGTCAGTGGAAAGGTTAATTCCTTCACATGGCCTGCATGTAAGTTTTCAGCCTTGAATCATGTAGCAATTTTCGATAGTGGGCTTTGCAACATGAGGTATGTCAATCAAAGGGGTGGATATTGGTTGGAACACCCCCTGCTGTGTGTGGGCCAATCTGTATCTAGCTTTGTATTGTAATGATTCAAAGTTAGAAACACTCCCCTGAGATATTCAAATTGGGATATACCTCCTAAATTAAGCTAGTCAGAGAGGAGATATTGAGTAAAGCTGACTGGGAATCGTTCTCTCCCTCTTACCCCACCTGGGTAAGGAGGGAGGGGAGTAATAATGCCATGAGCAGAATGGCAGAGAAGGAAGAGCAGGCCTATGCTGTGATGCTGTATTATGTTGTGTATGCTGCTCTTCCAATAAAGGACCACAGAAAAAGCTGCTGAGTGTGTATCACTGTTCCTGGTGTGAGAAGGAGAGAGTGTCTTTGGGGGTCCCTCCTCTGGAGGCACTGCACCACCCATAGAGAACAAGAGCAAGGTAACCTTTCCCACACCACCTCCTGTCCCTGTCCTTGTTCTCCCCAAAACACCGCGGAGCCCTCAGCCCTCCTGTTTGCCAGCAGGTCACAGCATCAAGACGGTGTACAGTAACCAGAAAGGAGTGTACCCCACTCAATCTCATGTCGGGTGGGGGATAAGACGATTACATTTGGAGGCGCTGCTGAGAGGAGGACCGCATCCCGGGACAGGACAAGTTTTACCAACGGGACAAGTTTTCAGAGACAGTGGCCCATGCAGCAGTGTTTGGGACTTTGAATGCAGCACAGAGCAGTCCATTGACTTTCAGTGAGGGAACCTCTCCTTGAAACTTCACCAGGGAGGGGGTTACCCTATCCAAGAAGACCCTTTGCAAGGTTGGGCTACCCCCTGGTGGCGTGTGGCTATGGACCGTTGACCAGAGGTTGTATGGGTAACCACTTGCACTCCAAGGGGACAGGGACTCCGCGGAAAGGAGGTTCCTGTGCACCCATCTATGAAGCAAAGGGGGACCGGCTCCTGAGGCGACACCAGGAAGCTGGAGGCCCCTTATTGGCACTACAGTTGGGGCAGCTTGCCTGAGGCGACACCAGGGAAGCGTGGTGACCCTTCTGCACCCACACAGACGAGGCAAAGAGGGGACAGGACCATGATGACCACGGCTCTCTCGGTTCCTGTGCACCCTGCAATAGGAGTTATTGCGGAAGTCCCTGTTGCGAGGCGTTCCCTGAGGTGACACCAGGGAGCGTGGGACTCAAAGAACAGGGACAGGAAGGAATTGTGTTTGGTGTGTACAGCGCTACAGGGTCCACGGCTAAACACAAGAGAATTGTGCTATTTTGTGACTTCTTATCGGAAGAAGGAGTCAAGTTTGTGCTGGACTGTATTACTATCTCAAGATGGCGGGTTCTGCTCCTAAGAGGGACGCCATGTTCTTTCCTGCTCTCAAAATGGCAGCTCCAGATAACTGAGGGCCGCATGGATTCTGAATGTGCTCAAAATGGCTCTTCCCGCCTTACCTGGGAAGCCATGTGCTGTTCTGCAAAGATTTCTACACTTGCAAGCTTTTGCTGCTCTCCAGCTTGCAAGAAAATGCGGGAACTATTCAACCCCTCCCCCTTTGCTTGCTCTAGATTGGACTATCCTATCTACCAGGGGGAGGAGCTCCGTGTGTCTGGAGGATCCTACAGGAAGTGAGGAGCCAGATACACGTGTACTACAGAGACAGCAGTTGTGCCTCTGAATTGCTGCCTGCTTATCTACGATCATGGAGAATAGTGGACAAGTCTACGAACTGACCGGAGGAGTCCTAGTAATTAGGGACTCCCCTGAGAATCAACTACTTGGGGTCTGCCCCTTATGTGATTATCATGGTGGCTCTCTTCACCTCATGGGAAGTTGTTCGGTATGCCGCGTGCCTTATCTGTGGGCTAGGCTCAATGGCCCCGCAGAACCTGATCTTATATGCACTGTGGAGCTGTGCACTCTCTACACCCTGGAACATAAGTTGTCTCAACTGGCTCAAGCATCCACCGACGGTGCTGCACACCATTTTATTGCCACAGTGTATGAACTGCTACCCAGATTTACAAGTGGTGTCTACGTACCCCTCATCCATGTCCAGCATGGACCTTCCTATCATCCAGCATGGTGGCCAGAAAGAAGGCTCCCTGCTTTGGCCCACTGCCTTGGTGAATGCCTTTCATCAAGTGCCTGACTCTCCCCCACCTCCGGAGGCATCCTCCTCTGCGCCTGTGCCAGCAGTGCTGAGTAGTCTGCCGTCCGAGCCCTGCGGGACCGCCCCACTTATCTACTGTGAGGTTGTCACGGTAGCTTATGACAAGATATAATGAACCCCAAAAATCTGGGTTGAACTGAATGAGGCTTAGATATAATAAAATATATTTATTCCTTAAAAAGGTGAACACAGCAATATAGTACAATTAACAGGCAAGAAGGTAACATTTACTTAGGGTTGGGGAATGGAGAAGTATCAGCTAGCAATTCTCCAGCAATCCGGTGACATTCCAGGTGGAATCAGAAGAACAACTCAAAACTGTAGGGTTGACACAGTTTATATACATGTGTAACCCTATTCTTAACATTGAATACAGACTATTGGTGAACAATTATCTGTATCCAATCCCTAACGAGGAGACACAGTTTAAACCATGCCCCCCAGCTAGTTAGCCATGTGTACTGGAACTCTGAGGATCTTATTTCTGTAGCCCCATAATTAAATCAGGGGCGACGACCAGTCTACCAAATGAAGTATCTGGCAGGAGCTTCATTGTTTGTAGGTGTAGACATAACACTTAAAAACCACTCCAGTTTGATGTTCCTCCTCCCTCAGATAACAATTAGCGTGGTAGAGTCTTTTGATCAATACTTAGTTCCTAGACTTTGGGTAAACAATCAGGGCAGTTACATTTTGATCACAGGATTTATGACATGACAAGGTATAAGCCACATTCCTGGACCGCAGTCCAGTTAACCCCTTGCCTCCCTGGTGAGGTCAGGGGGTGGCCATATGGGGTGCAACCCTTTAATACCGGGCCCACCCCTCTCCCTCTACAGAGGTGCATTCTGCTATTGCTCAGTTGAACCGCTCCATGAGGGAGGTACCCTCTGATGAGACCACTGCTCCGGACAATCCAGAGGTATCATCCATACCTCCAATGTACCCGATGCTGCTGGGATCCGCCCTGCTGCTACAGATGGCGGTGAGCTGCCAGTCCTGTCTACGGATCCCCCGCTGGGATCGCGCCCAGAAAGCTGCAGAGCTGTACCTGCGGCGACTGCAGATGTGCAAGGCCCGTGCTCCACCACTCTCCTACATGCAAGCTGCGGAACGCCACTACAACGGCATGCTGCTCCAGAGTCGACTGTCGGGAGAAGTGCCGGCCGGCACCACCCCTGATGTCTGCATCGATTCCACCATTGCTGCTCCACCACCGGGAGATGAGATGGCCGCAGAGTCACCCGGCCGGGTGAGCTCCAGTGATATCCAGGCCACTCCGGTGAGTGTTCTTGATACAAACAATCTTTTCCTCCTGCGT
Source organism: Ascaphus truei (assembly GCA_036426205.1). NCBI lineage: Eukaryota > Metazoa > Chordata > Amphibia > Anura > Ascaphidae > Ascaphus > Ascaphus truei. The sequence goes on from WSYH01006439.1 coordinate 8,891, forward strand.
TGTAGGGAGGGGAAGGAAGCCAGAGATGCTCTGCAAGCCAAAGCGCTGGTTGAAACCCACTACCTTAAGGCCAAAGGGAGGGGCAAATTGAACTTGACCCAGGACTGTGCCATTGCTCCTCCCGGGGAGAGTTCCCTGAACATGCCCCCTAGAGACTTTGGTGCTGGCCCCTTGTCACCAGAGGCCCCAGTCCGTGAGTCATCTGCCCTTTCTGCCCTGCCTTCCCCATACATCACTAATCCCAGAGTGCGACCCTTGACCCCCAGGCCCTCATCACCCGTGAGTCCCGTGGCTCAGAATGAACATTTTGATCTATTGTCCAATATGCCTGTGTCACTTTTGGAGGGTGTTGTTCAGTGGGGGGGATTGTGATGATGAAGGGATGTGCTTAGTAAATGCTGAAAATGTACTGTCTCCTGTTAGAGAGGAGGCAGAAGGAACCCCAATGTGGGATGGTCCTCTCTTCTGGGTGCTACCTGGCACTGCCACTGATAGGAGCCTAATAAAGTTTAGTCGTGCAGCCAGAGTAATAGTTCACAGGTTCAGGAAGATGGGATATGAGTTTCCATATCTTCCTAAGAAATGAATGTGAAATGTAGAAACCCATCACCTAGAGTGGGTAAGAGAGGCCATCATTGCCCACTTTGGGACCTATGCAAAAGATTCTGCTTATGTGGATCCAGATAGAGCTCCACAACTTCTAAAATTATGGATGATATGCCGAGATATCTACCTAGACAGGGTGGAGCATATCTCTGAGTATGGAAAACGCAGGTGCTACTCAGTAAAGGTACTTGATGATACTGGTAGAATGGTCAGGAAGCCTGATCCTGCTCATTAATATTAATGCATTCTGTACTGCTGTGTAGTAGAAATGTTCTGTTCAGTCAGTTACTGTATTGCCGTGTATCTGTGTCTATGCAGTGGTTATGTCAGTTCTGTCAAGCTGAAGTGCATAGGAGTTATTGCATTTCAGCTCATGTACAATTTACAGGTGTTGCACAGAAAGGTAAGGGTTATACCTGTTGCAGTCCAAGCCGGGACGGTTGGAGTTTTACCAGAGGGAGTATATAGCCTGGCCATCGGCAGCTATTGCTAATTCTGGGCCTTTCCTCTGTCAGTCCTGTTAGTACAGGCAGTGGAAAGTTTAATTCCTTCACATGGCCTGCATGTAAGTTTTCAGCCTTGAATCATGTAGCAATATTCAAGGGCGGGCTTTGCAACATGAGGTATGTCAATCAAAGGGGTGGATATTGGTTGGAACAGCCTCTGCTGTGTGTGGGCCAATCTGTATCCAGCTTTGTATTGTAGTGATTCGAAGTTAGAGACACTCCCCTGAAATATTCAAATTGGGATATACCTCCTAAATTAAGTTAGTCAGAGAGGAGATATTGAGTAAAGCTGACAGGGAATCACTCTCTCCCTCTTTCCCCACCTGGGTAAGGAGGGAGGGGAGTTATGCTGCCATGAGCAGAATGGCAGAGAAGGAAGAGCAGGCCTATGCTGTGATGCTGTACTATGCTGTGTATGGTGCTCTGTCAATAAAGGACCACAGAAAGAAGCTGCTGTGTGTGTATCACTGTTCCTGGTGTGAGAAGGAGAGAGTGTCAGTGGGGGTCCCTCCTCTGGAGACCCCAGAGGATCCCTACTGGCTGGAGGCACTGCACCACCCAGAGAGAACAAGAGCAAGGTAACCTGTCCCACACCACCTCCTGTCCCTGTCCTGGTTCTCCCCACAACACCACAGAGCCCTCAGCCCTCCTGTTTGCCAGCAGGTCACATCACCAAGACCATGTACAGTAACCAGAAAGGAGTGTACCCCACCCAATCTCATGTCGAGTGGGGGATAAGAGGGTTACATATATATAAAAGTTCTTCAGTATTACCTGATTCACTGGAAATCTACTTATCAATTTGCATGACATACAATACAGGTTCATTCACTCCCTTATCAGCTTTATCTTGGAACATAACTATTTTTTGTTCGGTGATTGCTTCCATCTCCAGACCTCTGGTACGGCCATGGCCATCAGGTTTGCCCCCAGCTACGCAAACCTCTTTATGGGGTATTGGGAGACCAAACACATCGGGTCCAATGTGTGGAGGGCCTGGTGTTCTATGGCCGCTATATTGATGACATTCTTATCATATGGGATGGGGGCACTCTCAAGCAACTTCTTGATGAATTTAACAATAATAATTTTGGCCTCAGATTCACCCATCAGATTAGCCCTTTATGTATGGTTTTCCTGGATTTGGAGTTGTCAATTGATGATGAATGTAACATCAATACATTAGTGCATTTCATGGAAGTGGCGGTTAATAGCTATCTTCACGCGATGAGAAGTCATCACCCAAAATGGCTATAAAATATCCCCCTGCGAAATTTAAAAGGCTCAGGAGAAACTGCTCGTCGGACCACACCTTTGAGATGCAGTCGTGTCGTCTAATTGACAACTTTAGACAAAAAGGTTATAATCATAACATCATACAGGAGTCTTTCAATAAAGTTAGAGCTATTAAACGTCAAAATCTGCTTATGAAATAAAAAACTAAGAATGTAGTACAGACATTCCAGTCTCAAAATAGGAACTCTTTTGAGGAGGTGTGAAATTTATTACAAAATTAACCTGCTATTCAAACAAAATTAAAGCTATTGTCAACAGACATTGGAAGGTTTTTGCTTTCAGATCCCCACCTTAAAGATCAACTTTCCCCTACAGCACCCATCATCTTTCGTAAAGCTATGAGTATTAAAAATGTATTAGCACCAAGCAAACTCAGCAATACTGTTCAGATTTTGGGTAGCTATCAGCCTGTTAATGGGAATAGGCAATGTGGTAGATCAAGATGCTTTACATGCAAACTTCTTCTAATGCCTGATACATTCATTTCACACAGTAACAACTCGGTGCATCAACTTAAGAGTTCTGTCAACTGTTTATCTACATATGTTGTGTACCTTCTTTCTTGTTCATGCAACATTCAGTATGTAGGTCATACAAAAAGAGCACTGTGCGTCATTCCTTGAACACAGGCAAGCTATTATCAAGGGGGTTCTGGCGCACAGTGTTCCTAGGCATTTTTCTCAAGTCCATTCGAAAAATCCCAGTGAACTTAAAATCATGGGTATTGAGACCATACCTAACACCAAACTAGGAGGTAATAGATTTAAAGCACTATGGGCCTCATGCAGTAAGCCCCGATAAAATCTCTTCGGCAAGTGTTGCCGATAGGCCTTTTTTTGGCGATTTGCCCTCGCAGTATTCACTAAGGGCCGAATCCATGCCGATCCCTGCCGAATCACTGCGAAAGCAAAAATGCCGATGAGCCTGTGCCTCTACAGCCTGGCTCCCGATAAGCCTTCCGATAGGCCTTTTCTGCCGATAGGTGTTTGCAGCAGAGAGAGACAAGCCGCTCTCTCAGCGCAAACATCGGCAAAAAATAAAGTATTTATAAACAACTTTTACTGATAGTGTACATGTGCAGGGGGTCTCCGGAGCTGAACCACATTGATTTCAGGTCTGGGGACCCCCTGCTTCCCGAGATACAGGCCCCTTTATGAGGTGCCGGTATCCCTCTGCATTTAAAGGTCCTGATCACGTGACCGCGGAATTTAAACAAAGAAGAGGGATACTGGCACCCCCTAAAGGGGCCTGTATCTCGGAAGCAGGGGGTCCCCGGACCTAAAACCAAAGCACTTCAGCTCCGGAGACCCTCTGCACATCTACACTATCAGTAAAACACATATCAATAAACACTCGTTCCTTACATTTGCGGCTATGTGCTACGGTAACGAAGCAGCATGAATGTATTTTTAATAATAGTCTACAGTGAGCAGGGGGTCCCCTGAGCTGAACCACGTTGCTTTGTGGACCAGGGACCCCCTGTTTCCTGAGTTACAGGCCCCGGAATGTGTCATCGGGTGGCAGTGTCGCCGCCATCTTTATAGCACCCCATTCTCGCCGTGTTCGCTATAAATATGGCGGCGACACTGGCACCGGTGCCCCAAACCGGGGCCTGTAACTCGGGAAGCAGGGGGTCTCTGAGCCACAAATCAATGCGGTTCAGCTCAGGGGACCCCCTGCTTCCGCACAATATTATTAAAAATACATAAATGCTGCTTCATTACCATAGCAGATAGCCGCTAAGGCAATGAAGGGGTTAAGGCAGAATATCATGTTTATTGGGGACATTTGCCCCCAATAAACATAGCAATAAACAACATACACCCACTGTGTATTTGAAATACATAAACAACAATAAATACATTAAATACATATAGCACTCACCACCCATTTCCGGCTGCCACGATGAAGGCCATCCTCCTCTTCATCCTGCCCAGGCACCCCCGCTGCTGCAAAACAGACACAAAAATGAAAACATCCAATGTAATGTCCCCTAACCCCTTAATCACCATAGCGGTTATTAACCGCTACAGTCATTAAGGGGTTAACCCACCCTCACCCACCACTCGGGATGCCTACATACCCTCCCACACTAACCCCCCACCCCGTGAGGCCTTACCACCCTCACCCACTACCCACAAGGGAGGCCTACCCACATACCGTTGGGGAACCCCCCCCCACCCCCAGTACCCACAATAAAAACAATACAATGACACACAATAAACATCATTAAATTTATTAAATACATTACCCACCCTCTGTGCCCCCCCATAAATACAAGATTTATCCTTTTACAAACAGGGTTCATAACACAGCCCCACTCGAGTCCCCGGTGGGCTGGCGGGGCACCTGACAGACATACAGGGTACCAGCAGCTCATTTCAAACAGGTTCTGGAGGCCTGTTGGTGGGTCCTGCCAAGCACCATGGCCCCCAGGTGGTCTCCTTGGTCACCATGGGCCACAATTGGGTCCCCACGGTAGGCCCAAGGATGTCTGGGAGCCTCGGGTCAGACCCATGGGTGTCTGCGGGGCCTCGGGTGGTTCTCACAGGGGTCTGGGGAACTCACAAGTGCTCACTACGGGTCCGCGGTGCCCCCACGGATATATATCTATATATCTGTATATATATATATATATATATATATATATATATATATATATATATTTGCATGATGAAGCCACTGTACAAATTCATGGGTGAAGGGTGGGTATTGGGCCAGTGTTGCTTAACCCCTTAATTTCCTTTGCGGTTATTATCCGATAAGGTGTTTATGGGGTTCATTGATATCTGCATGTAATTGCAATGTATTGGCTTTGTATTGGCTATGTATTTTGTGGGCAAGACAAGGATGTTGCTGGCGACGGAGACTTCTTATTGATGAGGTCAGTAGTACTTTATTTATTTGAATATGCTAGTTAATGTTTTTAATAATGGCCAAATAATCTATTATCCCTATCTGGATAATAGTTATTTTGCACATTATTGTACTGTAGGTGTTGGGGGGGGGGGGGGTATGTATTGAATGTATAGGCCAGGTTTAATTTTTTTACATTCAGGGTATGTTCCGTGGTTCTGCGTGAGACCTCCTCGGGTATCTCACGGGTATCAGGCTGGTGGTTCCACGGGTGACACATGCGGGGATGAAGCGGTGGCCTCACTTCTGTGGGGGCACCGCGGACCCTTAGTCTGCGGGGATGAAGCGGTGGTCCCACATCCATGGGGGCACCGCTGACCCATAGGTGCGGGGATGAAGCGGTGGTCCCACATCCGTGGGGGCAACGCGGACCCATAGTGAGCACTCGTGAGTTCCCCAGACCCCCGTGGGAACCACCAGAGGCCCCGCAGACACCTGTGGGTCTGACCCGGGGCTCCCAGACATCCTTGGGCCTAACGTGGGGACCCAATTGTGGCCCACGGTTACCAAGGAGACCACCTGGGGGCCATGGCGCTTGGCGGGACCCACCAACAGGCCTCCTGAACCTGTTTGAAATGAGCTGCTAGTACCCTGTATGTCTGTCAGGTGCCCCGCCAGCCCACCGGGGACTCGCGTGGGGCTGTGTCATGAACCCTGTTTGTAAAAGGATAAATCTTGTATTTATGGGGGGGCACAGGGGGTGGGTAATGTATTTAATAAATATAATGATGTTTATTGTGTGTCATTGTATTGTTTTTATTGTGGGTACTGGGGGTGGCGGGGGGGGTTCCCCAACGGTATGTGGGTAGGCCTCACTTGTGGGTAGTGGGTGAGGGTGGTTTGGCCTCACGGGGTGGGGGGTTAGTGGAGGAGGGTATGTAGGCATCCTGAGTGGTGAGTGAGGGTGGGTTAACCCCTTAATGACTGTAGCGGTTAATAACCGCTATGGTGATTAAGGGGTTAGGGGACATTACATTGGATGTTTTCATTCTTGTGTCTGTTTTGCAGCAGCGGAGGGGGCATGGGCAGGATGAAGAGGAGGATGGCCTTCATCGTGGCAGCCAGACATGGGTGAGTGCTATATGTATTTAATGTATTTATTGCTGTTTATGTATTTAAAATGGGCACATTCACTATTATCCCTTTGCGGTTAACCGCTAAGGTAATGAAGTGGTCTTTAAATGCATTTTTCCTGCCTCGGATGCATGCCGGGGCACTCCGGTGCGGGTATCAGTTCCAGAGACCCCCGGCATCAATCACAGACAGGAAAAAGGGCTGATTTTTTCTAAGTGTCGCCCTTGCCGATGCTTCTCCTCCACCAAGTTGCCAACTTTAGTTGGCGGGCTGGATTCCTGATAAACTCCCATTCTGGAGTGCCGATCAGCACCGAAAAGCTTATCGGGGCTACCTGAATTCCACCGAGTTCAAAAAGTGCCGATAAGTGCTGCCGATAATTTTTTATCGGGAAGAAAAGTTGCCGATAATTCCCACTTATCGGCGCTTACTGAATCGGGAGGGCAAAAAATGCTGAAAAAAGCCTTTTCGTTGCTTACTGCATAAGGCCCTATGTGTCAGGGAATCCGTCTGGATTTATTCCCTGACACGCTCTCATCTAAAGGTCTAAACGAGTGTATAGATATGAGTACATCTGTTCTTCTTTTGCTGCTTTGGTTATGGCTTCACTGATATTGTATGGATACCCATATACTGCTGCATTGAGAGCCACTATTTGTGGGTCCATGTAGCATTCCCATGTCCCTGGTTTTTTTGTTCTTCCTTTCCAGTACTTAATTGCTCACAGCCCACTCAGTCTGTCAATCTAAATTGTTCATTCCATTTCTATTATTCTACACTTTCCCTATATAGTTCTACACTTTTTTAATTAATTTTGTAATTGATTATACATTCCTTTAACATATTACTATCACAATTAATACTAATAATTAATAGTCAAGTTTAATTTTTAATTTACCTTCACATTTAATAGAGTAGTTTAGGTCAGTATGGCATTAATTAATAGGCACTAATATTTTATATTATATACAGTTTATTATTGTTAGTGTTTATTTATCTATATATACATATTGTTAATGTATTTATTTATGTACTTATATTGGTTTATTTTTTGTTAGCAATTTATAGCACTATGCACTTTATATTATAATATTATATATTAATTCATAATTTTACTAACACCAACATTATATGTAATCACCATCAGCCGGTTTGATTGTGTGTTGAATCAGCAGTTTGCTGATTCCAGCCTTTTGAGCACCGTAGCTTTGTTTACTTGGACTTTGCCCTATTTAACCGACTACTCTGCACTAACCAATTTTCTCCTGAGGAAGTCACGCAACGTGACGAAACGCGTAGAGACGTGGTGACGTCATCTTAGACGGATGTGTGGGAGGAGGTCCTGAGTTCCCTGATACTTTGTTCAGCTGATCCGCCTTCACTTCCAACGGTGAATTATACACGGAAGTGAATTGAGCATTTGGAGACGCTGAAATGCTGCAGTACTCGTGGCAGGAGCTGTATGCAGTCATTTTGAACATCAGGTGCACAGTATCACTGTCGGACCCCTCCACACTTCTGTAGATGACGCCCCTTACAGATTTCTCTCCCATGTTTGTGTTATTTTAGCATCTTGTAAGTGTATTTCCCAGGGACACTTTCTTTTTTAATAAATATTCCCATTTTTTATACAGTTATGTGCTATGGAGCTTGCACTTATTTGTGCTCTCTCTCTCTCTCTTTAATTAATAGCACAATGATAATGTATTGTAAAAATATGGACTGGTGGGGTCTCTGGAGATGGGCATCCATTTTGTTTATGTGCCTCCACTTTGTCCATTATGTTTTTGTGTGTCAGGTTTTTGTGTGTCTGTATATGTCTGTTGCAAGAATGTGTTTTGCTGAAAGGGGATTTTTAGCATCATGTCTTCTGACCCAACACCCAGTAAATTGTGGTTAAGCATCTCCTGTCTCTGTAGCAGTTAGATATCCAGTTTGGAGAAATTGAGTCACCCAGAAGGGACATGGGGCTCAAGGGATATGGGGTGCACTGAGAACAGAAACAAAAACGGATTACATATAAATCCTGAGTTTCCAGTAAAAAGCAAAAATGATGATACAGCAGGGAGCACCCTAAGCAAGGCTTAGTATATGATTAATTCCAAGATGTGAGAGTCCGATGGAGGTGTATAAAGTCCCATACAAGGAAATGCAATTTTGCAGATAAATAACCAGGTATACAGGGACAATCTCCTATTAGCAAGACTGAATCCAGATAAGCAAATAATGCAGTGGTACTCACAGAGATGAAATATTCTTCCTCCTATGGTATATCTTCACTTGCTGGGTGCCATCCCTAGCGTGCGTTGCGTTGTGAAATATGATGAAGAGTAAAAGGCAAAAATTGCCAAAAAAGTCGCCGCACCACTTAGGAAAAAAGCAAAGAGGGTAAAAAAAAATAACAAATTTATTGCTGACAAACGGAGAAAATCACACTGACATGTTTACAGTAGCGCCCTTGATGGCTTTATCACTTTGATAAAGCCTCACGGGCAAAAACCTGTCGTGTGATCCTTTCGTCCGTTTGTCAGCAATAAATTTGTTATTTTTTTTTACCCTCTTTGCTTTTTTCCTAAGTGGTGCGGTGACTTTTTTGGCAATTTTTGCCTTTTACTCTTCATCAGAAAGCCAGTTTGGGCTAGTTATGAGACCTTTAATTCTATAGGTTTAAGAAGAAGAAGTAGCCCCTGTGCACAAGGAATGTTTGAGTGATGTGATTATAATCTTAATAGCAAACAATGTTAGCCAATGTATGCAATTTTGTATAATAGCTCTGAGATGAATGCTCTCAATTCAGAGTCTCCCTGACTTTCCCTTTCTGATTTACATGTGTCGTGGACCAATAAATAACTCAGGATATAGAACCTATGTTAGCTCTTGTCCGTGTGTGCGAAGAAGATGATAATCTCAGTTTATATAGGGAAGAAGGAATTTTGCTAACCTCTGTGTAGCCTCCACTCCAGAAAATAGTGTTATTGCTTCTAGTAACACCCCACACAGATCCTCTGATGGCAACGCCAACATTGACATATCTACTTGTGCCGTTAGGGAGAGCTTGCCAATTTACATATTCTCCGCGTAATGACGGATCTCCAAACTCATTAAAGAACACTTCCTGTCCAGCAGTATTTTTAAACCGCACCCGCTTTATGTAGTGTAAAAGCTGTAAAGAGAAGAAATGCATTTTTTTCACTTTAATAATAGTTACAATGTTAACGCTTCGTAATATACATTTCGTAATATACATGACAATCATATAAATAATATAAATAACACATAAAGGGGAGAAGTGCTTCAGACATAAAAGTAACATTTAGGAAAGGAGTCCCTGCTCCAAAGAGCTTACAATGGAATTGGTTGGTAGGAAGAACATCCAGAGACAGTAGGAGGGCGTTCTGGTAAGTACGTCTGCAAGGGGCTAAGCTTTATGTATGAGGTGTTCATTATCAGCCATGGAGCTACTCATATGCTTCCTTTAGCAGTTGTGGTTTGAAGTGGGTCTTAAATATGGATAGAGAGGGTGCTAGTCGGATATTGAGGGGAAAGGTATTCCAGAGGTGTGGGGCAGTCAGTGAGAAGGGTTTAAGGCGGGAGAGGGCTTTAGATACAAAGGGTGTAGAGAGAAGGCATCCTTGAAAAGAACGCAAGAGTCAGGATGGTATATAGCGAGAAATTAGGGCTAAGATGTAAAGAGGAGCAGAAAAGTGTAAAGCTTTAAAAGTGAGGAGAATTTAGTGCGAGATGCGTGATTTGATAGGAAGTTAGGAGAGGGATTTCAGCAAAGGAGACGCTGAGACACATTTTGGAAATAGTAGAGTGATTCTGGCAGCAGCATTTAGGATAGATTATAGGGGAGACAGGTGAGAGGCAGGAAGGCCAGATAGCAGGAGGTTACAGTAGTCGATACGGGAGAGAAGGAGGGTCTGTTTCTGAGTTTTTGCAGTCGAGCAACAGAGGAAAAGGTGTCTCTTGGTAACATTGCAGAGGAAAAAACGATAGTTTTATTCTACCAATTGAATGTGAGAAGAGAATGTGAGAGAGGAGTCGAGTGGGACCCTTAGGCAGCGTGCTTGGGCTACTAGATGAATAATAGTACTTCCAACAGTAATGTGGAAGGAGGCAGTAGAGCCAGGTTTGGGAGGAAGTATGAGGAGCTCTGTTTTTGCCATTTTAAGTTTAGTCGGCGGAGGGCCATCCAGGATGATATAGCCGGGAGACAATCAGAAACTTTAGTCTTTACAGTAGGTGTAAGGTCAGGTGTAGCAAAGTAAATTGTTGTGTCATCAGCATAGAGGTGATATTTGAACCCAAGAGATGTGATTAGGTCACCTAGAGAGTGTGTAAAGAGAAGGGGTCCCAGGACAGAGCCCTGGGGTACCCCCACAGAGAGATCGATAAAGGAGAAGGAGTGGTTAGCAAAAGAGACACTGAAAGTACGAGGGGAAGTTAAGAGGATATCCAGGATAGAGTTCTGTTACGAATGCCAAGAGTATGGAGAATGTGAAGGATAAGAAGGTTGTCCACAGTATCAAATGCTGCAGAGAGGTTGAGTAATATGAGCAGAGTGTAATGACCTATATCTTTTGCAGCATGGAGGTCATTAGTTACTGTATTTTAGTGAGGGCTGGTTCAGTGGAGTGAGCAGTGCAGAAGCCAGAGTGTAGAGGGTCTACGAGACAATAGGTGTTGAGAAAATGAAGCAAGCGAGAGAATACAAGCCGTTAAAAGAGTTTAGAGGCAAAGGCAGGAGGAAGACAGGTTGATAGTTAGAAAGACAGGTAGGGTCATGCTTGCAGTTTTTGAGTAATGGTATAACTGTTGCATGTTTGAAGGAGGAGGGTAAGGTACCAGAGTAGAGGGAGGAGTTAAAAATCTGTGTGAGCATAGGGATGGTAGGAGCAACAGGTTTTAGTAGATGGGGGGGAATGGGGTCAAGAGGGCAGGTGGTAGAGGAAGAAGAGGAGATCAGCAACGACATCCTCCTCTGTGACAGGTTAAAAAGTGTCAAGGAAAGCAGGAGGAGAGTTTTTGGAAGAGGTCTAGGTTGGGAGGAGAGTACAGAGGGGATTACTTTTATAGATTCCACCTTTTCCTTGAAATAGTCAGCAATGTCCTGAGGTGAGATGGAGGAAGCAGAACAGGTAGCAGAGGGTGGTCTGAGTAGGGAGTCAAAGACTGTCACGGTAACTTTATGACAAGATATAATTTACACCAAAAATACCTGGGTTGAACTGAACATGGCTGAGATATGATAAAATATAATTTATTCCTTGAAAAAGGGAAACACACGAGATATACACATAACAAACAAAATATAGACACTTACTTAAGATGGAATGATGAAACAGTCAAATCTGGACTGGCAGTTCATACAGCAATCTTCAAAATCACAAAAACATGAAAGACAATAGCCATAGGCTGAGCCTTGTTTATATACAATTATTTCCCATTAAACACAACCTTAACCCAATCCCTCTCATAAATCAGTGGTGAGGTTGACAGTATTCCCCAGACTTCAGTTCAGTAGTACTTACTGGCACGTGAGCCATATTAATACATTCTGGCACGTATGACGCTCCCAATAAGACTAAATATTACCGTGTAATACTCAAATTAAGAGAGATATTAATATCTGTCTCTTAGTACCTGCTAGACATCATGTGTCTGTAATCCTTATGTGCGAGTCGGTCCCACGAATACACACATGTAGCTTTTAACACGTTCAGCCGATGACATCTCATAATATTCTTATATTTAATAAGGTCATTCATTCTGATATCTCCTTGTGTAAGGCACCCCTTGCCCCCATAACCCCTTGTCAAGAAATCATTTGAAGCTGGGCCTCGTGTGTAGAGAACATTTGTCACAGCTGCTATATTACACACCCAATGCTCCAGACGTGGGTCCTAGCTGTCTCTACCAGCAGTATACCCTTGGCCTGCCAATTAGGTATTAACATACTGTACACTAAACCCCCTCTGTACTTGTCACACCCAACTTCAATCAAGCCTTTTGAAGCCCAGATATTTCTGAAAAGACACCACCCATTTGTATTTTCCTAAACTGTAGCTCATTAACCCCTTAAGCCTCCCGCATCAATCCCAGCGTATGTGTTGGTGCAAACACTGGAACAGAAACAATACATTTTTACAGGGGAATATACATTAGGATTCTGAAGCAAGATAAAAACATATTACTGGACCCCAGTCCAGTTAACCCCTTGCTCCCCAAGTGAGAGCAGGGGTTGGCCAAATGGGTTGTAACCCCTTTAATCCTGGGCCAAACCCCCTCTCCCTTGACAAAGATAAAGAAGAGTCAGCATGGATTAGACTGGTGTCATGTTGATTAGTGAAGAAAAGTAGATTTGTTTAGCTTGAGAGAGGGCAGAGTTGAAACAGGATAGCATAAATTTGTAGTGAAGGAAGTCTGCGAGAGTGTGAGATTTCCTCCAGAAACGTTCAGAGGCATGAGTGCAGGAATGCAGCATGTGCATGTGGGAATTTAGCCAGGGTCTTGGGTTCAAAGAGTGAGAACAGCAGAGAGAAAGAGGGGCATGTAGATCAAGAGAGGAGGATAGGGCAGAGTTGTAGTTCCTGACCACGTTGGCAGGGTTTGGAGAAGAGCTGAGACAGGAGAGGGAGGAGCGTAAAGTAGAATCAAAAGCTAGTAGGTTAATAGAGTGCAGGTCTCTGCAGAGATGAGGGGTAGATGGAGGTGGAGAAGGGGAGTAGTGAGAGAGAGAAAATTAGATGAGGTGATGGTCAGTGAGAGGAAAAGGGGAAATGAAGAAATATGAGAGAGAAGAGTTTTTAGTGAAAAACAGGTCTAGTTAGAGGCCCCCCTTGGGGGTGCCAGCTGCAGTCCACTGTTAAAGGCCAAAAGAAGAGGTTAGAGAGAGAAAGTGGGAAGCCCAAGGGAGAGAGGGGTCATCAATGTGGCAGTTGAAGTCCCCAAGGAGAAGAACAGGGGAGTCTGAGGAGAGAAAGAAAGAGCGCCAGCATTCAAAGTTTGAGAGAAAGACAGAAGGGGGATGAGTAGAGGTAGGTGGGTGATAGATGACCGCCACGTGGACAGCGAGAGGAGAGAAAATCTGGACAGTGTGAGCCTCAAAGGAGAGGAAAGCAAGAGAGGAAGGAATGGAGGGTTCGGTAACAGCAGATAGAGGAGAGCAGGAGCCCCACGCCTCCACTCCTGCCATCAAGGTGTGGAGTGTGGGTGAAAGAAAGGCCACCATGAGAGAGGGCAGCTTCCAGAGCAGAGTCAGACTGAGTGAGCCAAGTCTCAGTTATAGCAAAAAGGACCAGAGAGTGAGAGAAAAAGAAGTGTATGCAGAGAGAGGAACTTATTAGAAAGGGAGCATGCATACCAAAGGACACAGGAGAAGGGGAGAGAGGAGAGAGGGTGACAAGGGATGGATATGAGGTTAGAGGGGTTGACACCAGAAGGAGTGGAAATTGCATGTGGGAGGCAGGGGCGAGAGCATGTAGAAATAAGGCAGGGACCAGGGTTGGGAGAGATATTCCCAGAAACAAGGAGGAGAAGCATGGATAGAAAGAGAATGTGTGAGAATGATTTGTAGGGGTGTGTTTTAGTGCATGGGGTATAGCTGTGTAGTGAAAGAGGGCGCTGGTAAGAAAGGAGTTTGTGTGAACTGAGAAGTGGTGAAGAAAGGAGAGATGGCAATATATGAATAGAGTTAGAGACATAATTAGACTGGTAGAAAGAAGCATGACAAAAACCTCCACCATACAGTAATGATAAATAACACACTTATGAGTACATTCACATGTCTCAGACAGGTCCAGAAACCCACCTTACCCCATAATCACACAGCATAAAGTAGTTCCACTGCAGCCAGGGATTCAGGGTAATGACATGAAATAGAGCACAAATAGGCCCAGATCTACAGAGCTCCATTATTAACAACGCAGCATTAACATAAGTTAACACATCATTAAGTGCCAACAGTTATCGTCAAAGCTCACTAACACAGTATTAAATGCCTTTTCAGACATAGGGGGTATGTACTAAACTCCGATAAGTGGCTTTAAGAGCGCAAAGTGCTTTTAGAACATGATATTGCGCTCAGCGCGATTCACAGAGCAGTGATAACAGGGACTTTGCGCTCTTAAACTGGCTTTTTTCAAGAAATTTTTCTAAGTCCCAAATAGCTCGTACGATCAGCTAAATGCGTTATTTCTGCGCAATTTTCAAAGCTACGATAACTGATCGTGCTTTAAAAACACACAAGAAAAAGCATGCCAGCTAAAGGCAGGCGCTACAGGAACAGGACTTACAAAAATGTCTTCGTTTACCCTTTTGCAGGCACACCATCCATACAACAGGTCGGCGGGTGTCCCTGTCAGACCCCGTGGGGGTCTCCGGGTGATCCCCGCGGGCGTCCGGGAGTCCACGCGGGCCACAGGGTGTGCCCAAGGGTGTCCGCCGGGGTCACTGTGGGGCGTCCGGGGGTCTCTCAATGTTTCTCTTTGAGTGTGTAAAATGCTTTTCAGTCAAAGAGCACAGACACTGAAACAATAATAACAACCACAAAGACACCTGTATTATATACAGTAAACCATGAGGGTCTTATGAGACTTTATTGAGTTTATTGATTTGACAGTAAAATACAGGAAACAGTAATATCTGATTTTTAGTTGGACATGAACATTATGTGTCAACACTGCTGTGATTAGAGCTCTGGTCTATTACATATAGATGACTTTGCCCAGTCAGATACCAAGTATGCACTCTTTTCATAATTGCATATGTTTTACAATAAGATTATGCTGCATGTCTGTCTAGCATCATGAAGTTCACTTTCATTGTTTCTTTTAAAACTTTTAATACTCACCTACAAGTGGTTTTTAACTGGGCAACAGGCTGACAATATCTTGCGCTCCATCCGACAGCTATTAGAAGCAAATGGCTGCAAGTAACTATGGCAACAAGGAGGGTCTAAATAGCGCAGAGGGAACATAGCAACGCCCACCCCCAAAGAATTTCCTGCGGGAATGAAACGTATGTCGGGCTTTCATGACGTACAGTACAGTAGTCATTGTGACATCTATTCTGAAGCCAGGGTCACGTGTGATGTGTGAATAGCCCCAGGTAGCTCAACTCGTTTCTTTTACAAGCACAACAAGTTCTTTGTCTTTTCTTCACTTTATTGGGGAAAGCATAGATACACAAAGGCACTTGTAGGTGATGGTGTTGAGAGAGAGTTCTCTATAGTGAGAGTGCTTGATAATAGGGAAAGGTGAAAAGAATTGGGCCTTGCCAGGGTAGTAGCAGGCAGATGCTGTACTCACTGTGTCCAGGGTGGAAAATGAAGTGAGGAGCAAGGGTCACACTAGAAGTGAGATGGGACAAACTAACTGTCAGCAAGGCAGGAGGGGGTAGAATAGCCCATTCTGAGAAAGATCTCAGAGGTTGCTATAGCAACTCACAGACCTCATTAACAGAGGCAGGAATAGAAACATTGTATAAGTCACATAGGCACAGTGTGTGTGTGCAGAGCAAATATACATGCAGCTGAAATCAGGAACTGACAGGCAGAAACTACAAAGAAGGGGGGGTGGTGATCAGAGAGAGCAGAAATGGGATACTTGTTCCATGACACTCCCCGTCTGGTATCTAGAGATACCACTATATACTGTAACTGGAATATGTGGAACATATATGCAATGCATGACAAAGATTTCACAAAACAATGCAAAAGTCCATGTCCACACAACGATGTGATACCGGCCGGTATCACTGGCTTCAAAGTCCCTTGGCAAAGGTTCTTTGGCAAAGGATGCCAAGCGGATGCATCGGTCCAGGTTAGCTGGGTGCACCACAATGTCTTTCGCAAAAGTCTCTGGTCCTGTTTCTTCTTAGATTTGTGAGAGAACAGTCCTTTTATCTCTGTAGTTTTCTCTACAGAGGGCATCATCTTATGGATGTGCAAGTCGTGATAGTCTGTCACTCCATCACCTGGTGTTTGACGGAGGGTAATGGCTTCTGACTCCTTGCGAATCAGCACTCCTGGAAAACTGTCTGACAAGTCTGGTCCAGTGCATAGGGCGTCGTTTGGAGATGCTTCCTGGTGCTGAGCATTGGAGCTGAACGTTGCACAAATCTGACCGGGTTTCTGATGGTGGTGGACACCAGATGATGGAAGGTACCGACATTCTTCACCTTCCTTCAGTGAGGGTGCTGGCTTTGCGTGGCCGCTAAGGAATGTCTTCTGGATGAAGGCCATAAAGTTATGTTTGGTCTCCGGTTTCCTTTGTAGGTCGCAGCGGAGCGAAGTGAGCCTAGAAATGGCATGTACTCTGTTGTTTGGGAGGGGTCTTTTTGGTGAACGGAATGGTAGCGGTGTCACCCAACTGCCCGATCTGTCCTTGAAGAGCTCCTTATCCATTTACTTCTGGAATTCTCCATCTTCCATAGATGGTGCTTGTTTGTTACCGTCCCTTGTTGTCTGGAACGATGTGCACCCTAGGTTATCTGAACGTTTCTCTTGCACGAGAACGTCTCCACGTATTTTGGTGAAACGCCTTTGTGTCTCTTTGTTAACTGCCTGAACTTAAAGTGATTTGTTACCGGCGCTAACCACACCCAATCTGTGATAAAATAGTGCACAAAATTAAAATTCAAAATAAAATGTGTCAAGGTGATCACTGATCAAATTCTCAACCTTCCAGGAATGTGTACAGATTCCTTTCAATAGTAGCTTGTCCGGGATGGGAAGGGAGCGAAGATAGCAGGGATACACCATGAAAAATAAAAAATAAATGCATACAATAGTGTAATAAGTTCTTTTCAATCTGGATAAAACATGTATGTCTTGGCTCTATAGCAATGCCTACTTACAGCAGGTCAAAAGGTAAAAAGCATTGATCTACACAGCAGGTAGAAAGGTGTCAGGATCTTCAGGAACAACAGCCCAGGTTTACAGCATAAGAAATCAGCACCTCAGCTCAGACGTCAGTAGATGTGAGTGGATCAGAGACATGCACGATCGACACTATGGTCTGCCTTTCTTTTGCATGTCTCTGATCCACTCACATCTACTGACGTCGAGCTGAGGTGCTGAGTTCTTATGCTGTAAACCTGGGCTGTTGTTCCTGAATACCTGACACTTTCTACCTGCTGTGTAGATCAATGCTTTTTACCTTTTGACCTGCTGTAAGTAGCATTGCTATAGAGCCAAGACATACATGTTTTATCCAGATTGAAAGAACTTTACACTATTGTATGCATTTATTTTTTATTTTTCATGGTGTATCCCTGCTATCTTCGCTCCCTTCCCATCCCGGACAAGCTACTATTGATAGGAATCTGTACACATTCCTGGAAGGTTGAGAATTTGATCAGTGATCACCTTGACACATTTTATTTTGAATTTTAATTTTGTGCACTATTTTATCACAGATTGGGTGTGGTTAGCGCCGGTAACAAATCACTTTAAGTTCACTTAGTTTACTGTATTTGATTTGGTGGCTGCTTTCACACTGTGTTTAATTCAAATTCACTATGGATATTGTTTCACCGAATATCTTTGAGAAAAGACACTCTAGAAGGTTGCATTTTAATTTTAATGATAACATCACTACACAATCACCTATCACTCATAGCTTGTTAGAAGAAGAATTCCACAAACTGGATAAACTGTTAATTAAAGATACCAGAAGATGGCTTGATTTAAGTTTTCTTAATAAGTATGTTGACTGCAATAGGATTCCTAGAGGCTTGAGAATTTCAAAAAATCCATCTTCTAATTTAGATGATGAAGAGTTTGTCAAAAACTGGTATGCCATTATAGACAAATGCTCTTTTGAGCTAATGGAATCCTTAATCAATCAACATAAGAAAAAGCTAAAAATGATTGATCAAGAAGTCACTATCATAGAAGAAAAATTAGCACACTTAGAAGACACGGCAGAATTTAAGATAAAAGATCGTGAGCTGAAGAAGAAAATAGACAAATTAGAAAATGATCTTTATACTAATAAATCTACTAAATTTACAAGAGATGAAATAGATTACCAGAAAGGAGAACAAAGAGAATGGAAAAAAAAGAAAGGGAATTACCTACCAGACAATTATAAAAGAGACCATTATTTTAGAGTTTCTGATCAAAATAAATTTTATTCTACCAATACTGCTAATAAAAGGGATAATACCAATACTAATATTCATCATAGACCTAATCCACAATGCAAAGGAAATAGAGACTCTAGACCTGATAATACATATCCTATATCAAATACTTCATTTAGACTATATGCATCTAATACAGATACAAAAAGTTCTAATGATAAGGATTATTACAGAGAACAGGAATATCAGAGAAACAGAGCCCATGAGAGAGAGAGGGAACAGAGAATAGAGAGGGAGAGAGATAGAGAGAGAGAACGTTTGAGAGAGAGGGAGAGAAATACTAAGAGAAAAAGAACAAAGAGAGAAATCATATAGAGAGAGAGAAACTCAAAGAGAAAGAGAACATCAAAGATCAAAAGATATTAAGAGTGAACTTAAAGAGAGAGAACTAAGAGATAGAGAGACAAGGGATAGAGAATATCTCAAAGAAAAAGAATTAAAAAGAGAAAGAGAACTAAGAAGAGAAAGAGAGGAAAGGAGAAAAGAGAGAGATAGAAGTCAATCTAGAAGAAAGCACCAAACTAGTAGATCACGTTCCCCCATTGAAGCAGCAGGATCAAGTGATTTTTTAGAATTAGAAGATCCTCTCAAAGTTTGGGAAATACCAAACTCCTTTGCCCCACTTCAGGAGATCGAAGACAGACTCTCTCAGCCCAAAGGGGAAATAAACAAAGAGGCAAACGGGGGAGAAGAAAGAAAAAAGAAAGAGTGAAATGTAGTAACTCTAAAGAAAATAGTAGCATTTTTAACTTAAGTTCAATTACACTTTCTGTACCACAAAAAAATTTAATTTCAAAAGGATTATCCTTTGCGCCGACCACAGGGCCAAATAATTTTGAGCTCATTTTTGAACGCCAACAAATATCTCAGAAAGCTAACTGTGAAACGGTTCTTTTTAAGTAAAGATGCTGTCTCAAGACAATCAAATTTAAATCCGCCAGTTATTAAAGAACCAGAAAAATTTAAGCACTCCAACCTAAGAAATAAGTCTACATTTTATCCAACTTATTATAAGGGGAATTATTTAGAAGTCTTCTATAACCTAATTACTAAAGATTTTGAAAATTTGACAAAAACCACCAAATCCAAAATTAGGAGTAATATAACAAAAGAAGAAAAAATAGCACTAGATGAGATAACAGAAAACCCAGATATTATTATAAAACAAGCTGATAAAGGTGGGGGAGTTGTTATTATGAATAGGGAAGATTATCTGAAAGAAGCTCATCGTCTGTTGGGAGACCCTCTAACTTATGAAATTCTGAAGAGAAATCCATTAAAAACATTCACTACAAAAAAACCTTCACTGAAACAGCAAGGGACCAATTAACTAGGGTCTCTAATGTTAAAGGGACTACAGAATAAATAGGAAAAGAAGGCTAGCCCTCAAGAATTAAAAAGGCTCAATGGTGATATTGTTTTCTCAGGAGACAACCTTTACGGCGCGGAGCCACCCAAAACTTTCCAATGCTTACCTATGAGTTACTAATCAACATCAGTAGCAAAAAACGGGAGTGGCCATTTTTGATCAGGCAGCACCCACTTCAAATTAACAAAAGTACAAACGGACCCAGAGGCTAGTATTGTTGTGGTGGTATGGCTCTCTGGCCGGGATCACGACGATCGCCCTATCAACCTTCTTGCCCCTAATGAGAATCAGCCATCTTCCTCGAAAAGTCCTAGAGGAGATTGATCCGGAATATTTATCCTCCCTGATAATAGGAGGAGATTTAAACTGGTTCGTAAACCCATTAGAGGACAAATCAACCACACCGGGACGGCCGCATCCCCCAAGCAATAAGATTGGGGAAAAGCTTTAGGGCATTATAAAAGGATTCTTCTAGAGATATTTGGAGAGCACAACATCAGGGACAATAGATTATACATTTTTTCTCGGCCCCTCACCAACCTATTCCCGTTATGACTGTTTTCTGCTACCAAAATGTTTCTAGAAGCAACAACAACACGATTTGGCCAATCCCATGGGTCCGATCACGCCCGATTTTTTCTCTCATTCTCTCACGGCCCCTTGTAAAAACATTCACATATAATTGGAGACTAAACGACTCTCCTTAAACAATAAAGAGATAGAAAAAAGATCAAAAGAGCCCTAAAGAATTATTCAGACTAAATCTAGGCTCGTGACTCCCCAACTACCCTGTGGGAAGCCCACAAAGGCTATCAGGGGCCAACTTATCTCGATAGCATCATATAGGGAAAAGCCAAAGTAAAACTAACCAAAGAGCTCACTGACAAAATTATACAACTTATAACAGCAACATAAACAAAACCCGTCCCGAAAATTTACAAATTACTGACAGCTGCCCAGAGTAAACTAAAAGATATACAATTAGAAATGTAGAAAAAAGCTTAAAATGGACGGGCCAGAAGTATTACGACAAAGGGACAAAGCCGATAGACTTCTTGCTAGCAAGTTACGAGGCATACAAAAGAATCACAGATTACAGCGAATCAGATGGTCTGGGTGAGTATAGTCTATATGAGAAAAATAGCGGAGGAATTTACCAAATTTCTACACCAAATTATACAATCTGAGTATCCAACTCCGCTATTCCAAAGTTAACCGCAGAAGCATCATAACAAATTACCTTGCCGACTGTAACCTCTCCTCCCTGACAGAGGAGGAGAACGAAAGGCTAAACGGTAAAATAACAGTGGAAGAACTGTCAGCGGCCGTAAAGGCATCCAAATCCTCCAAAGCGCCGGGACTGACGCTATACAAATTCCTACTATAAGAGTTCCTACCCATACTGACACCCCTCATCTCCTAAACCTATTTAACTCCTTCATGGAGGGGACCCCAATACCAAACTCTATGTCCCTAGCTAACTTAGCAATACTCCACAAGGAGGGAGGACCCAACCCAATGTGGAAGTTATAGGCCCATATCTCTTCTGAATACGATTTAAAATGTACAGTAAAATACTTGCGAAAGGCTCTAACCCCATAGTGACCATTACCCGACTTATCCACTCAGACCAAGTTGGATTCGTCTCAGGACGCCAAGCACGGACAATACCGAAAAATAATAACATAATTGACCATGCCCATATGTCCAAACAAGAACGATGATACTGAGCCTAGATGCAGAGAAGGCATTCGATAGGATGACTGGTTATTCCTAGACAAGCCTGGAAAAATTTGGCTTCAAAGATGTTCCTGGAGATGAGTCCGGCTCTCTACACCAAAGAACCCTTTTCCGCCCGCGGTTAAACCTCCCAGGTGAACGGGCGAGAAGTTTCAAATCAAAAATGTGCACAAGGCAGGTTTGCCCCTTATCCCCTCTTTTCTCGCCCGTCAGAATATGAAACCACTTGGACCAAAATGCGAACAATATGAAATATACATACGGGTTTCGATGATAGGTGAAACAAATTTAGAAAATTCCCTATTCCGCCGACGATATCATCTGACCACGGACCAGACCCCAAACTTCTCTTCCGAACCTCTCAAGAGAACTTAGCGATTTTGGTAAAGTGTCTTGGTACAAAGAAACAAGAAAATCGGATGGCTTAGAAAATTCACCTACCAGATGAGAATGAAATTACTTAAACTAAATTTCATACCGGTGTGGTCCTGCATTATTACAATATTTGGGGTAAATATCATCAAGACACTACACGAGCTCTTAAAACCAAGATACATACCCAGCACTTTGGGGTACAATTAAGTAAAGAGTTGAACAAGTTGGGCAAAGGTTACCCAGATAATCAATGGATTGGGAGAATGATCTCCCGTAAGATGAATATTATCCTATACGTTTATTTATACCTACTTTCACGACACTACTACTTCTCCCGTCCATGTTCTGCGTGAATCTAAATGCACAACAAACAGAATGTTTAACTTCATCATGTGCATGGCAAAAAGCCCCAATTAAGCAAGATCGGTTCTGTTGCACCAAGAGAAGGGAGGTATGGCCGTCCCAGATATACATAAATATACTAGCAGCACAATTGAAACAAGCTGTTATGTGAATGCGACCACCCAGCCAACACATTGCTGGATCGATATTGAATCTAAAATCTATGCCACGATGCCTTCTCTGCAGGCATTGCCTATGGAGCTTAGGATAAAGGAGATAGCAGACGCCCAACCTAAAACTCAAAGCGTCCATGTTTACATGGAAGTATGGTTAAAACCACAAGACCATATTCGGGCTGTTCTCAGCTAACCCACAACCCTCACCCCTAACCACTAACCCAAATTTCCCTCCGGATGCGGTCAAGCTATAACCACCGTCTAAAAGAAGGGGATCGGGACGATCGGGACGCTTGGACCTCTGAAGCTGAACACCTCCTGAGACTAACCAAGAAGTTGAAAAAGCCAAATATGAAAATTAGGACTGGACACATTCAAAACTCATACAAATCCGTCATTTTGCCCAAAAGGTGTGTCCACCCCGAATTCCCCTCCTTACAAAAGTTCGACGACACTGTGTCAAGCGAACCATAATCAAGGGGATTATCTCCGATATATTTCTCCATTCTAGAAAATTCAACACCACCCAATCATTATTACATGCTCAAATGGGTCGGATGACCTGAATTGCACAATAGAAAGGGAATTGGGAGGAAATTTGGCAGGCCGCCATCAGGAACTCCGGAGCAACACCATAACAAAGGAAATATATAATAAATTCTCTTCCACTGGTTAACCATTCCCCCACGCGAGGTTGAACCAGATCTAAACCTAAACCCCTGGCGTCAGATGGTATGTTTGGAGAGTCTGCGGTCATAGAGGGGAACATGGCCCATCCTGGTGGACCTTCCAAAATGGTTTAAGTTACTGGACAAAGGTCCAAATTTGATAAAAAGAGGTCACATATAAAGAACTTGCCTATAAGAACCGAGACCTTCCTCGACGTGTCAAGGCACATACCAGATATTGTCCGGACAACTGGGAAATTAAATCTCCCATATTTTAACTATGCGGCAGATGCGACAAGCGTCATCCTGGCAGGACAAACAAACCATCCAAAAATCTCAATTTAAAACAAGGATCAATGAAGTGATGATAATGATAAAGTTGACTGGCCATGCTAAGGCAAAAGCTTATCGCCTTCGATACCAAATATGGGAACCCTGGTGGCTCCTCAACAGATGAAGGCCCTAGTAGGAAACAGACTCACCACACCCCAACCCCTGCCAACTCACTGGGTCCAAGGCCACAGTTTAAGGGCCCCCGGATGTGAACTCCCAACCCCCCCACCACCCCCCCCACTTCGCCCTCCTCTCCTCCCCTCTATCCTCCCTCTAAGACCCCTTCTTCTAGGACAACCAAGGTTGCCCCCCTGCTTTAACCCCAAAAAGTTAAAATGGTTTACTATTAGGCAAGGTATAACTGTAAAATCAATATGTTGTATCAATGTCCTAATAAACTATTTGGAAAAAAAAAAAAAACATTCACTACTGAATTGAAATTACTGTTAGATAAGTGGAAAAGACTCAGGGATTCTATCAACCTGGAGTTTCAAATTTTTATATTATGAAAACATCCAGATTCCCATCTTTATTTACTTCCTAAAATTCACAGAGTCTTATAATCCCCCGGGATAACCATCATCTCCGGAATAAACTCCCCTCCCCCTCACCTCAATCTAATCGCTGCCTCCATGACTCATTTTTTGCCAAGATTATTCAAACATCTTAAATCTTATTTAAAAGACAACAAAATTAGCAGATATTAGACAAATAGGTGGAAAGGGACTACAAAATCCTAGCCACTATATATGTGTCTGTCGTCGATACACATCATTAGACAACTCTTTGGTTGTGCGTGAATCTGAAAATACTTCCTAGAAAAAGATCACGAATTGGCATATATGCTCAGACCAAGACTTTATATCTGGAAACTATAGCTTTTATTTTGGATAAAAAACCTTTTTTCTGTTTGAAGACAACAAAACCGCTTTTATTTACAATTGGTCAAACCGCCATGGGACGAAATTCCGCCCCGCCCCCTCATTCAACCCTATCATAGGTTTTTGGGAGGGACTCACACAACATCTGGCCCAATGGCACTGCTGGGGAGGTGTTGTTCCTATGGTGGCGCTACCAATATGACGACATTATTAATTGGCAGGGTTGACCAAACAGACCTAGAACGACTAATAGCAGGTCTGAATAACCATACCAATGAATTTACAATCCCTCGACTTCAAGTAAGTCTTTTCTTCGTAATCAATTATTCTATATCTGGTGATATAATATTGAAGAGGGTCTTCTAAAAACCAAATCGTTTTTTAAAGTAGACAGCAACAATTATATGTTGCGTCAAGTTGCCATCATCACCAGTGGATGGATACGTTTCCCCTATATCCAATTTAGAAGAATGCGTCTGAATTGCCCGGAAGAAACTGTATTTGAAGAACGTGCAAAACTTTGGAGTCACCTTTAAACAAAATAACTATAAGAAAGAAATTTTAGACAACGGCGTCAATAAATGCGAAAAACCCCTGGATCGAAAAGATTATTGGAACCTAAAAAAGAAATAAACACCCATTAGTAAAAACAATGTATTTGACACAGCTTTTCTGACAAACTTATCATACAGATGCCAGCAATATTGGTAAAATTATTCGAAAACACTGGCATGTTTTAAAGAGTGACCCATTTTAATAGCAACACGCTCCCAGAGAACCCAAAAATATTTTTAAAAAGCAACAAAATCTGAAAGAGTATTGTCGCGTCCAGTGCCCTAAAAACGATAGAAACAACAAATAAAGGATGGCTTCAGAATCTTGGAGGGCTTCTTTGGTCACAATGTGGCAAGGCATGTGAACATAACAGACAGACAACACGAACTTATTTATTGTAATGTAACCAAGAACACTTAAAATAAAGTCAATATATGACTTGTTATAGTGACTATGTCATAAATATACCTATTCGAATGCCCCTGTGGACTACAATAGTGGGAAAACTAAAAGGAGCCATCAGAACCGTATGTAGAACAACCTCACCAAATATTGAAAGCATATAACTAACCGCATAGTGTGCTCCAAACATTTTGCTAAGTACCCCCACTTCCAATATAAGGACTAAAATTCACTGCCCTTGAGCATGTGCACAACACTGGAGTGGTCGTCAGCATATATGTAGATCTGACATGAGTGAGATTATTGGATTATACAAATGAAAAACATTAATGCCCAAATGGGCTTAATGGCAGCATTTGAGATTAAATCCCCTTTCTTATCTAATGGCACGGTCTGCTCGGGCCCCTTATACTCTTGTATATCCTTTCTGCGACCCTCTCCCCTGACTTAGCTATATGTAGGTGCCTTTTATTATCAATTGGGTCACTTACTAAATGACAGAAGGTTTTTTTATATAATATTTTTTATATACACTTTATGTATATTTATATGTTTATTAATACGTTGAATACATATAAGTGTATATTTTAATCAATCTTAATATTTTACTATTAATTCACTCTTATATCCTTCTTCTCCCCTCTCTCTCTCATCTCTCCCTCGTTTTTGCCTGTGAGTACTAAGAACCAATTAGTTTTATGGCTCCCTATAAATCCTAGATATTATCAGGATTAGATCCTGAAATTTTCTTTACTTAGATTTTATTTTATTACTTAGATGTGTTTTAAAAAAATGCCTATTTGTATTACACAACACTGCGCCGTTTTGACCACTGAGTTATGTACCTATTTATGGAGACCAGTGGTAAATCTTTTTAAATTTTTCAATTATATACTTGTTATATTAATTGGTAATTGCTTATGTGTTCAAATTGTTGGTATATATATAACCCAACGCATTAGAGAATTATTCATTGCTCCTTAGGAAGTTGTCTAGTACGGACGAACGCAGCGTAGAGCTATTTTCATTTCATTGCTGCCGCTGCTCTTTCTACGAATGCTTCAGAGTGGCATGAGTTCCACCCCCCGTTTGCCTCCAATAGACCGGGATGCCGTCCCAACATCTGATGTTTGACGTCAGACTGCCATCTCCCACCCTCTGTGTGAGTCTAAGTAGAAGATCCCCGTGATCTGTTCCACACTGAACCAGCACTCCATTTGCCTCAAGTAAAGCCTTATGTGAACTATTTTGCGAAAAATTTGAAAAATGTACACAATGTGATTACATTCCTAAAAATTTTTGTTTGTTTTATAATGTTATGCACATCGACCCTATGGTCTGCCTTTCTTGTGCATTCTCTGATCCACTCACATCTACTGACGTCTGAGCTGAGTGCTGATTTCTTATGCTGTAAACCTGGCTGTTGTTCCTGAAGATCCTCCCTTTCTACCTTGCTGTGTAGATCAATGCTTTTACCTTTTGACCTGCTTTAAGTAGGCATTGCTATAGAGCCAAGACATACATGTTTTATCCAGATTGAAAAGAACTTATTACACATTGTATGCATTTATTTTTTATTTTTCATGGTGTATCCCTGCTATCTTCGCTCCCTTCCCATCCCGGACAAGCTACTATTGAAGGAATCTGTACACTTCCTGGAAGGTTGAGATTTGATCAGTGGATCACCTTGACACATTTTATTTGAATTTTAATTTTGTGCACTATTTTATCACAGATTGGTGTGTTTAGCCGCCGGTAAACAATCACTTTAAGTTCATTATAAAAATGATGTCATCAAAAAGCCTGGTCAAAGCTAATAAACACCTCTAGAGAATCGATGTGATTCCCACTGGATAAACACAAAATACTACTCTCAACAGTGCCTTTCATAACGCTTACAGTAAGGATGAATAAATCAACCAAATCTAAATACCCATTGGAACATACTACAGACGATCCCGTTCTTGGTTAACATCTACCAGAGAGAGCGAGAATCATTTATAAAAAGGCACCAAATTTAAAAAACTAAATTGGCCCCTAGCGCATTGAGATCATGTACCACTAACAATTGCCTACCTGGTTGATCCCCCCAAAGGGTTTTTTTAATTGCAAAAATGTGTACCGTCTTGCCAACATGAGTTCCAAAGTAGGCAATAGTTTATAGTCCAATATCGAATAAAACCTATAATATCAAACAACACCTGAATTGTAATCAAACACTTTGTTTATCTATCTCCATAATTTGATTATGTTTATCAATATATAGGCAAAACCAGATTCCCGTTTCTTCCCCTCAAACACGTATATTGTGAACCATCTATTACAATATTAAAGAAAGATCAAACAACACACATGGTTCTCCATCACTTTTATTAGTTCACCAATGCTAACCCAAAGGCGCTACATTCAAACATATAGAACAAGTTATGCCCTATTTGGGGGGGGGGGGGGGGACAGATAATTTGGTGGCTCTACATTAAGAGAGAATCGTTTTGGATGTATGAGTTAAAAACCATTCTCCTTTTGGTTCTAAACTGGATTTTTTGACATTAAACCGTTCCTATAAATATAGATCGTGAACGTATGTAACTAACTGTTTTTTCTTTGTCCCTCCTCCTCCTAGAACCTGCATATAATGTATCTTTAAACAATCATATCCATTAAGTTTCATACTAATAACTATTATTTTTCATTTTTATTATTAGTGTATTCTGTTTTAAATTGTCTTAAATTCATTTATTTTTTGATTATGTAGTGACTAGTATATCAATCATTATTGTATTAAAAATCATTTTTTTGGGCGTTCACATATGTATTGGATGTGGAGTAATATTGTACGCTTGCTGAATAGCATAAACCGACACCTTTTGTATTATGTAGTTATACTCACCTTATTCATCAGATTCAACCTATGGGATTAAGTGTAGAGTAATAAGCTATTTACAACACAGTCAAGTCACTCCTGAAGAACCAAGAAGGGAAACGCGTTAGAGGTGAGCAGACTACCGCCCTACAGCAGAGACCGCGGAACCTTCGGAGTCCGGTATGCGGCACTTCCGTTATCGCCGAGACTTCCTACGCGCACACCCCTGAGACGCACCCTGACCTAACAAGGGAATCAGAGGATCTGTCACGTGATCACATCCGCTGCAGAATCCCGATTGTATGAATCTAAATGCCTTCACTAACTACTTTTAATCATGTGAGGCATAGATTATACTTACTTTATAAAATTTATATATCAACAGTCTAATGCTAGGATTTTGGCTCTCTTATCTGCACAAACGTAGTCACCAGAGCGTGCATCTAGATTGAAGCTTCATTTCACCACTGAAAACTACAAAGCAATCATCCAAAGGTACCATTACGTGTATATATCCTATCTCACATTTGTGAGTATTCTACACATCGATTTAAAGAATAAAGCCAATCATTTTATTATAACAAATATTGCGACTATCAGAATATTTTCTTCTGCCTTGCTCAAACGTTTGGCCCTTTTCCTTCCGACGACGACTCCACATCTATCATACAAGGGATTGAGAAAGCAATCCCACAGTGGGTTACACTGCATTCATCAACGTGTTTGTATTTTGTATCACTGCTAATCACTATTGCACTTATTATTTATTGCACTTTGTAATTAGGAGCGCCTCACTGATAAGTTCCTTTTTTTACTGGGAGAGAGAGAGACCCAACAGACTTGGGCGATTTAATATTCAGATTGACTGACAGATTTGTTTGTATTGTGAGAGCCGTGTCTGGTTGTTTTTTTAACCTCTTTGTCTTGTTTGCACTGTGGAATTGTTCTTGCTATTGTCTTTAAATTTATTTCTTTTCTTTGTGAGTGATAGAGGTATGGCCGAAAGGCGTGGGAGGAGTGATGCTGGTGTGAGTGGTCCTGGTAGTCGTGTGATGGTACTGTAGTCCGTGGTTGAGTACGCGTCAGAGTGAAAAAAAAAAAAAA